>CAEGAE010036816.1:0-11004 GCA_903067095.1 Girardinus metallicus
AAAAAAAAAAAAAACTAAGAAACCGAGCAGTTTCAATAGGCCTTCGCAGCGCTTCGCTGCTCGGGCCTAATAATAATAATAACTAAGAAACCGAGCAGTTTCAATAGGCCTTCGCAGCGCTTCGCTGCTCGGGCCTAAAAAAAAAAAAAAAAAAAAAAAACTGTAAGAAGCAGGAAGAACTTATTGTGCCTTGACGCACAGTGAGTGGGGTTTTGCTTAATCCGAAACCACAATTCTAGATATATTTGTTTAATGCCCAAACAGATTTTATGGAACAAGCAGACCAGAGCTTTGTTTTTTTTTTTCCATTACTGACACGCTCATAGCATGCATCCAACCTGAGTGTCTGCTGGTTGGTTGGGACAGTTGAGAAGTGGTCTTAAAGAGATAGAGAGTGGTTAGTCCCAGATGGCTAAAAGCTGCCACACAGTGCAGTGACTCAATGCTTTTCTCTGCCCCTCCACCCCCGTCTTCCAGGCCAGACGGAGGCCATTACAGTGCCCTGAAAGACCTCAGAGGGACAGACAGTGGGAAAGGAAGATGGAGTGGGTGATGCTGAGATTGTCTCGCCCATCCAAAATCTCTAATTACAACAGTTGTTTGAATCTTTTTAGCCTGCTTATTTCTCTCTCTTTTTGAACACAAAAAGCTCACTCCCTGTATGTGCTGCAAGCCCTCCTGAGAATTACAATGAGAAAGTAGACAGTTTCACACAAGACAGAAAGATTGGGAGTGAAAAAAGGAGAAACGCACAGAAGGGTAGCAGAAAGGAGAAAAAGGCACATTAAAGATATGCAAATCAAACTGTCTGCGTGAAGAGCATTAACCAGCATTAGTGGGATAGCTGGTTATTTTTAGTTTTGCATCTGTGCGTGTGCATGCATGTGTGTCGGTTTCTTTCTCTCGAGGTGTGTGATGACTTCCTTAAGCTTTGGCTTTCATGTTCTAGTGAGACAGTCTGGGAGTCGAGATATGTCGGCAGGAATATTCTACTTAATTAAGACGCTTCACAAATGAAGCTGTCAAGTTGCAGCTTCAAACAGAATTCACAAAGAAGCTCGCAGAAATTTTTTAGGATAGAAATGGGAAGCAGTATCTTTCTTTTTGCACAAGTGCAGTGCATGAAATGATTACAGTTTGGTTTCTGGGCAATCATCAGAATTGCCATGGACCTTTGAGAGAACAGAGAGTGAAAAATGGCAACACTGCCAATCATATTGTCACAAAGGAAAAGGTAATATTTTTAACAGATTTTTTTTTTCCAATATATTTTGTTGAATTTTCTCTTTTAGGACATAACAAACTTACAAACAACAAACTTAACATTGTAAACATGTACTTATACACACTCACATTCACTCACACACTGATCATTCAAACCTACATTTGTTTAATTCCAAAAATATATAAAGCCCTTTAGATTAAAACAGAGAAAAATAACGAGACAATATATAAATAGAAACTGTAGCCAAGACGTCCAGTCAAGACACCCATTAATAAGCTCCACCTTCAGTCTCTATGATCCTCATATATGGCACCCACAAGTTCTCAAAGTCCCGCTGTTTACCCTTGGCGATGTATGTTGGTTTTTCCAGTCCTAGCGAATTAGCAATTTCTTTCTTCCAGAGTCCCATGGAGGGGGCTTCCATGCTCCTCCAGCATAATGCAATAGATCTTCTGGCTTGAAGTAGTCCATAGTCTATCAATTTAGTTTTAGTCTATGATTGTTTAAATTCCACTGGGTATATTCCTAGAATACAGATTTTAACCTATAATGGGACTTTCACTTTAAACAATTCAGATAGACACATAATAACATCCTTCCAAAACTTCTGGATTTTAAGACATTTCCATAGACAATGGAGAAGAGTTCCTTTTTCAAATAAGCAGTTAGTGTAAATATCTGGAATATCACTGGACATATGATGAAGCCTAACTGGTGTTATAGATGATGAAGACTGGAATCAGGCTTGTTTAATAGCACAAAAGCAAATGATAAATACACGATTTAAACTTCTGCAATATAAATGGCTTATGAGAACCTATATATCTTCGAGAGTATCTCTTCTCCAAGCATCTGACTTATCTATTGCTGAATCCTTAGAGGAACGCATCAACCAATTATAGAACACAGAAATAAAACCTTTCCCTTTTAAGTCCACAACACACACCTCTTCTATTTTTGTTAAGGGTGGAATGTCAACTATTCTTTTCAGTTTTGTTGACATATAATTTTTCAATTGCAAGTATTTAAAAAAATGTTTTGGGGGTATTAAATACTTATTACATAACTGATCAAAAGTAAGCATCATGCCATCGGCATATAGATCTTTAATTTTCTGAATGCCTTTGGTTTTCCATAGTTTAAATCCTCTGTCATTTTTCCCTGGGGTGAACCTTTCATTATCTCAAATAGGGGTAAATTGTGATAGCTCTGGACGGTCACCCATATGTTTATGTGCTGCATGCCAAGTTATAATTGTATTTTTTAAGAAAGGGTTCTCTGTGATTTTATGTAGTGTCTATATCCGAAGAGTATAGAAAGGTGTTTAAGGGGAAATCTGGAACAGATTGCTGTTCAATGTCGAATAAAGCTGGAGGTGCCATCGGACCAAAGTAATGAGTAGCTGATGTTAGTTGGGCGGCCATATAATACCATCTGAGATTAGGGAGTTGAAGTCCACCTCTTTCATAGGGCAAATAGAATAGCCGTAAATGGAGTTTTGCTTTTCTATTACTCCAAATAAATTTGTCCAGACTGTCATAAAATGAATCTGTCAGTGGCAATGGAAGTGTTTGAAAATAATATAATTATTTGCCTATATTGCATATAGGCAAATTTGACCATCGATTTTGCATTTCTGTAACTTTTTCCACAATGTTTTCCCCATTTAAAAAATAAGGAACCAAACTTACAAAATTGTAGAAAGCCAGAGGACAACAATAAATAATAACAAAAATAAATAAGAATGAGCTTTGCTTCACTATTCGTTTTTTGCTTCACTATTCGTACATCATGTGCTGCTCTTAGGTTGTGAATAGAAACAATCAGTATCAAGCAAGGTCTTGTGTGCTGCACTTTATTGTTACATCCCTTAGTTTTCCTCAGTGTGGTTTAAGATGTCCAACAGCAAAGCAGCATCAGTTCTTTGATATCAATGAAGCTTTTCCTTTGAAAACTTTGGGTCTGGACAGAGTTTAAGGGCACTGTGACGGAGAAGAATAGCCACCCTGAAAGTGGATAAGTAAAACAATATCCAAGTCTCTGCTCTGAAACTTTGATTGTGAACTCTAATACTCGACTGTGTTTGTCAGTGAGGTCTTTGTTAGGCCTTGAGAACTAGTGAGGGCCCAGCGTAGGCTGTGATACTGAAGCTGCAGATGGCATATTGCACTGGGAACTGGATACAACACAAAAAAACACAGGATGCAGAGGTGGACTGGCACAGACAATGGGGTTACATAGGGTGTATAAACAGCACGTGTTTGCAGCATACGGTGTATGCTGTTTACAGTTTTGAGAAAAAATAAGCAGCCTAGCAGTGATATGAGTTGAAAGTTTCATCACAATATTTTGTGGTAATACTCTGAACTGTTTATTACTTCTCTTGCATGGCAGTGACGACATGACACGGTATAGCTCCACAAACACAAGTACTTGTATATTCATATGCAATAGCCTTCTTTAGGACACTAGTCAAAACAAAGTGGAATTCATATGAATAAACTGCACATAGTAACTGCATTCAATCATTTTCAAATTAATATGCATTTATACTTTTATTGAAAAAATAGTGAAGAATATAGTAAAACTAACAATCCCGACAATGAGGACCGTTTTGTTTTTTTTGTTTTTGTTTTTTTTAAAATTTACTGAACTTTGTCGTGATAATAAATCAGGATTCTTATCATACTTATAACATGTCATTTATCATGACAAACGATTAGCGTGTGGTAAGCATGATAAAAACCATATTTAAATTATCATTTATCATAATTTATCATTTATTATGATAAATGACTGTTGGGTTCTGGGGTGTATGGATGGCTGTTTCGCCCGGTTATCCACCAGGGGGTGCCATATGGCTGCTTCCTTTGGAGGGTGTGTTCTGGAACGGCTGATCAGCACACCTGTTGTAAATCTTCATCATCTGAAGTTCTTTGGGAGGGAGCTGCTGACACATCTTTGCCAGAGTGTTAGCCAGTAATGGTACAGGACAACCTTGCGCTATCTCTTTGACCGACTCAGTTCCTGCATTGATTTTTCCCTTGTGTTTCCTCCTCAGGTGTTTTCCTGTCACACCCTGGCAGTACCTGGTAGAACTTTGTTATATTGGCTTCTAAATCTGTTTCCTCGTGACGTCGTGGGAGTTACCCACAGATGCCCGAGCCCTCTGAACCTCTCTGTCATTACCTTCATTGGATCCTCCAGTTGACAGCTTACCTCCGAAGCAAACTCCTCGACTCCAGATCTTACCTGTCCGCTCTCCAACGCAGCCCCAGCTACCAGCCTCTCAAGACTTTGAAGAATCCCCAGGAACCGCAAAAGTTCCCTCCCTGCCTGGACCGTCAAACAAGGAATTAGGTTTACCTGATCATTCGACTCTGCAAAATCCTAGTTACCCTGAACTCACCATATCTGTCCTCCCTAGAAACTCTGTTCACCTCTGTGGCCCCTTCCAGGTCCAGATACCTGCTTCCAGTCCTTTCAGTCACTTTTGTAATAAGCCTTTTAAAATCTAAATCTTTCTCCGGAGTAGTGTTCTGCATGTGGGTTAGAAAACTAGATTCAGCCATGACAGAGACAAGCGATACGATAAATTCCCACCCCTACGCTGTCTTCAAGCAAACACATTGGCCAATGGCTGCTGACATCTGTGTGCTGCTGTTGGTACCCAACTGTTACATTGAAAGTCTCTAGATATGTAGAAAAAGAAAAGTTGAACAAAGGAGATGATGCAAGATGAAGAGATGCTTCTCTGCCAAAGCCACTGAAAAATTTACAAGACCATCCAGACAACTGTGAGCAAAGCCTTTCAGCACATCAGTTCTCATAATCACACCTGTTTTTCAAATAACTGACTGAAAATTACAGTATATGACCATAATAGCCAACAATTATGTTCAAACCTCTACAAGATACAGACTATCAAAGGAGCTAGTTTAAAACACAATACGTTACTCATGCACTGTCTCAGCTATCTGTATCTTGTAGCATCCTTCCTTCGTGCATCATTGACTATCAGAATCAAACTTAAATAAATATGTAGCATGGAGATGTGTGGCACAGGATTCACATTCTCCCCAGAAGGATTCCAGGAGATTGAAGCCAGAGAAACGAAAAGTAGGAGAGGTCTAATGAAAAGCAGGGGGCCCAAAGTCAGCTGGGCCCACAGTGAAAGTGTTGCTCCGCAGGGACGCAAACATACTGAAGCGGAGGTCTAGTCTCTCTTGTGCAGCACTGTGCAAGGAAACGTACACACACATGCACGGGAAGCATATACAAGAATGCATGAAAAATACATGCAGTTCACAGCATTTGTGGAGCAGAAACTTGGTGCCACAGGCTTCTGCAAAAGAGATTCCTTTGTTCTATTACAGCAGCGCACACACATCCACACAAACACACACTTTCAATATGTATCCACATAAAATATACAGCAGGCAAAGCAGACAGGCTCGAGACTTTCGGGGACTGCTTAAAGTCTAGATGTAGCATCTAATGTTTATTTGTGTATGAGGGGAGGACAGCTCCTCAGAGCATCCTCCTGTGCAAGCATCTGGGTTTTCACATCAGCCCTCATCAGTAAGGCAAAGACTGGAAGACTTCAAATGCATCTTGTTAGCCTATCAGGTCACTAAAGCTGCTCCTGTCAGGAGATGGGATTGTTGGGCATTGAGAGAATTCCTTTTGGAAAGCAGACAGCTAGACCTTTATGTAGCTTCTCTCTCAAACACTCAAGTCTTTTGTGCAACTGTGACCATATCACTGGATTCTGCAGAAAATAGAGAATCCCTCAATCTAAACGCAGGTCATCATTTAGTTTTCTTTCATGTCAAATCTAGCCATGCTGCTACTGTAACATCCAAATATGCAAATAAGTCCCCTGGTGAGATAAATGGCAGTGTTTTGGTGCTACTACAGTGTGCGTGTGTAACATTCTGTCTACCTTGAAAACATAAAGGTACCTGACCATTTGAGTTGAGGTTTCCAGGTCCCTCGGCAGGAAGCTCCTACATGCAGCTGGGTGTTCTAGGAATTTGTGGACATTGTGCTGTGTTTCTGTCAATAGCAACTGTAGGCACATGGCAAAAATTGTGTCATTTTGTTCACAGAGAGGCCTGCTGATCTCGACACCATGAGCGGTCAAAGTATTTCAACAGAGCTCTATGTGAGCTCTGTTGAAATACTGCGAAGCTTGGTCTGACTAGACAGCAGTTTGTTGCCGTGTCTTATACAGAAATGTTGACATTTCTCTTCAGTTAGCCCACTTCCACTATCCAGTTTTTGTAACTGCGAGAGAGATGAATACATTTGAAGAACTTGTAATTGATGCGGTAAGAAATTATGGACATTAGTACAATTCTTAGTACTAATTATAATAATAAAGCTGTCAAATGGCTAGCAACTCCAGGGTGGAAATGGAAATGACAATGTTATCTACAGAAGAGGCTGTTTGCAGAAAAGCATGGTGTGAAAACTAACATTCCACATTCTGCACAGTGACTGTTCTGCACATATTTGGGAGTCCTTACTGTCAAGTGACTTCCAGAACTAAACAACATGCAGTGCAAAAGAAGTACCTGTAGACAAATGGGCCGGACTTAAGTGGCTCAAGAGATGGTATTCTCATATTGTACTGTTCTACATGATGAAAAATCTGACTTTAAGCTGCTTCCATTCACTCTGTTTGTGCAACTAAAGTCCAGGTAAAGCAGTTTATTAAGACAGACTAAAAACTCAGGAAGCTGCCTGCGTCCTTTGGAATAAAATGTAAAATGAGTTATGGGTTCAAATGTTTTTCTTTTATTGTAAGTAATGCACTGTTTTGAAAAATAAACACTGAAAGTACAGTATACAGAATATGAATGTCAACATGAATGTTTAAACTAGATTGAACTTTATTTTTACTGAAGATGATGAGCTCACCAAGAAGGGTGAGATCCCCAGCAAGTTGATCCCTTACACAGCAGTGTGTGGAGAGGGAGCTTGGACTGATCATGTACAGTTTCTGAGTAGAATTATAAGATGGTGGATAGGCTCTGCAGCACAGACTGAGGAAACGGAGCAAGACTTTGCTTGTATGGAGTTTGAACCAGAGAACTTCAGAGCGTTTTCAGAGTTTTAAAGAGAAACCAAGGTAGCACAGGGAGATGAATCCAGAGCACTGCTGAGAGCACCTGCAAAGGAGATACTAAAGTAAGTCACAAAAAAAAGTGTTTGTGGACTGACAACTTGATCTTTTTATGGTCTGGCTGATGAAGCAGAGGATTAGCAGGTTTGTGTAATTACTCATCAGGTCCATTCTGTAGTGAGCAGCAACTCCAAGGCCCCCTTTGTTGGATAAATGTTGAACCTGAAGAAACCCACACAGAACTCAGCTTCCCAACAATTACTATTTTGGGGTATTATGATGCTATATTTATGAAAGTCCATTGTAAATTCAACTATATTGCTGTGGAAACAGTTCAAAATCTGACTTGTTAGAATTGCCCTTAGTGGCTGGATTAAGTCACTACATTCATGTGGTACAATTGTAAAATAAGATCATTTTAATGCAAAAGGTAACTTAGGTCCTACACTGTTCATTTAAATACATCCATATAATTGATGAAAATTTTACATGGAGAGTTGCTGGAAAGCATGTTCTTCATTAATGTGAAACATAAGCTTACAGACACTAAGAGGAAGTTTACTGTCTTATGCTTTTATTTTGAAAACCACTAACAACTCTTTTACATCAACTTCCTGGCAGACCACTGGATGAAGAGTTGAAGTGGACTAAAAAGTGTTAGATTTGCTCTGTTTTTCTGTATATTATCTAAATAAATTAGAAGTCAGTTCTCTCTGTTGTATGATTTTCTCTATTTGTAACCTTTGTGTAGGACAATCCCAAGTTACTAAAAATGTATCTTGTGGTAGTTCTCAAATATATAAGCACAATTGTGCAGTAGTTGGGGAAAATTCATTTAGTGAATTACTCCATTGCAAGTGAGGTTCTCTTAATACTGGTGTGTTTGTTCCATTGATGCTGTCATTTGGGAGTCACAATCTACTGACAGAATGTTTGTAAAATTCTTCTAAACATGTACAAACCGGATTCCAAAAAAGTTGGGACACTAAACAAATTGTGAATAAAAACTGATTGCAATGATGTGAAGATGGCAAATGTCAATATTTTATTCGTAATAGAACATAGATGATAGATCAAAAGTTTAATCTGAGTAAATGTAACATTTTAAAGGAAAATATGTTGATTCAAAATTTTACAGTGTCTACAAATCCCAAAAAAGTTGGGACAAGTAGCAATAAGTGGCTGGAAAAAGGAAATTGAGCATATAACAAACAGCTGGAAGACCAATTAACACTAATTAGGTCAATTGACAACATGATTGGGTATAAAAAGAGCTTCTCAGAGTGTCAGTGTCTCTGAAGCCAAGATGGTAAGAGGATCACCTATTCCACCACTGTTGCGCAGAAAGATAGTGCAGCAATACCAGAATGGTGTTGCCAAACGTAAAATAGCAAAGACTTAAGTTATCATCATCAACCGTGCATAACATCATCAAAAGATTCAGAGAATCTGGAACAATCGCTGTGCGTAAGGGTCAAGGCCGTAAAACTTTACTGGATGCTCGTAATCTCCGGGCCCTTAAACGTCACTGCACCTCAAACAGGAATGCCACTGTCAAGGAAATAACAGAATGGGCTCAGGAATACTTCCAGAAAGCATTGACAGTGAACACAATCCACCGTGCCTTCCGCCGTTGCCAACTGAAACTCTACAGTGCAAAGAGGAAGCCATTTCTAAGCAAGCTCCACAAACTTAGCCGTTTGCACTGGGCCAGGGGTCATTTAAAATGGAGTGAGGCAAAGTGGAAGACTGTTCTGTGGTCAGATGAGTCACGATTTGAAGTTCTTTATAGAAGCCTGGGACGCCATGACATCCGGACCAGAGAGGACAAGGATAACCCAAGTTGTTATCAACTCTCCGTTCAGAAGCCTGCATCACTGATGGTATGGGGTTGCATGAGTGCTTGTGGCATGGGCAGCTTGCATATCTGGAAAGGCACCATTAATGCAGAGAACTATGTTCAGGTTCTAGAATAACATATGCTCCCATCTAGACGTCATCTCTTTCAGGGAAGACCCTGCATTTTTCAACAAGATAATGCCAAACCACATTCTGCCGCAATCACAACATCATGGCTACGTAGGAGAAGGGTCTGGGTACTGAAATGGCCAGCCTATAGTCCAGATCTTTCACCTATAGAGAACATTTGGCGCATCATAAAGAGGAAGGTGCGACAAAGAAGGCCCAAGACGATTGAACAGTTAGAGGTCTGTGTTAGACATGAATGGGAGAGCATTCCTATTTCTAAACTTGTGAAACTGGTCTCCTCTGTCCCCGGACGTCTGTTGAATGTTTTAAGAAGAAAGGGGGATGCCACACAGTGGTACAAACAGCCTTGTCCCAACTTTTTTTGGGATTTGTTGACGCCATGTAATTTTGAAACAACATATTTTTCCCTTAAAATGATACATTCTCTCAGTTTAAACTTTTGATCTGTGATTTGTGTTATACTCTGAATAAAATATTAGATGTTCAAATCAAATCAAATCAAATTTTATTTGTATAGCACATTTCAGCAAGAGAAGTTTCCAATTGAAATAAAGAATTCCCTGTTCTTTATGTAAGATTCAAACCAGTTGAGCACTGGACCGGAGAGTCCAACCCAACTCTCCAGTCGATTCAGTAAGATGTCATGGTCCACAGTGTCAAAAGCTGCACTGAGGTCCAACATAACCAGCACTGTGGTTCTCCCACAGTCCGTACTTATATGGATATCATTGAACACTTTGACTAGGCCAGTCTCTGTGTAGTGATTTGTCCAGATTGTTTTTTTTATCAGTGGTTTGATAACTGCTGTTTTCAAAGCCTGGGGGGAAACACCTGATGAGAGTGATGAGTTACTATTTGGATCAGATCATTAGCAACGACAGGCAGGACTTTCTTAAAGAAATGTGTGGGTAGAACATCCAGACAGCAGGAACTTGAGCTTAATAATTATGTAGTTGAAATTGGGTCATTTTTTTCTGTATTTGTTTTGTTTGGGCACAGCATTGCTACTGGCTTTGGGGTGGATGTGCTGATTAATCCTCTAATTTTTTTTTTTTTTTTTTTCTGAAAAGAAACTGGAAAACTGGTTGCAGGCATTAGATTGAAATTCAGGTGGTAACATAATAGGAGGGTTTGTGAGCCTGTCAACTGTTACAAATAAAGCTTGAGCTTAGTTAAGGTTTTTGTTCATGACATCTGCAAATAAAGCTTCCCTTGCATGTTTTAGTGTTGAGTGATAGTTACGTAGTCTTTATTTATAGATGTCATAATAGACGTGAAGTTGAGTTTTACGCCTTTTCCGTTCGGCCCTACGACAGAGTTGTCTTGCAGACTGAACTATTTGTACATTTTTCCATGGAGATTTCTTCCTACCAGACAACCTTCACTTTAATGGGGGCAATGTAATCAATGATGTTTGAAACTTTAGACTGAAAATCATCTACCAACTTATCTACATCATTACAGCTTAAGGGCGAGGAAGAAGAGTAGATTTGATGAAATGTTTCTGCTGTGTTTTCTGTGAAAGAACGTTTTGTGATAGTTACTGTTTGTCTCAGTGAGTTAACAGATAAAGAACTTTCAAAGATAACAGGAAGTGATCTGACAGGTGGCATCAGTTACACAGACATTGGAAATATTCACACCCTTACTGATAACCAGA
>CAEGAE010036824.1:0-13978 GCA_903067095.1 Girardinus metallicus
CACAGCGCTGCGCCGCCCCGCGCCGCACCGCACCACACAGCGCCGCCCCGCGCCGCGCCGCACCGCACCACACAGCGCTGCGCCGCCCCGCGCCGCGCCGCGCCGCGAGGCCTGTTGTAATGCGCTCCATTTCTTTTCACTATGCTTCCACCAGATGAATTGGCTTTTTGGGGCCTTATCACATTCAAAAACTCACCAAACTTGTCAGACGCAGACCTGTGAAAATTATGTATTTTAAGGTCGTTGCAAAAATCGCACAGAAACGGCTCAACAGCGCCACCTGGCAACTTTCAAAACACCCTCAGCATTGACTTTACTTCATCGTAGAAGCATGAAACTTGTCACACTTGTAAAGCTCCCCAAGATGCACAAAAAAACTCTATTAATATTAATATTACTGTCATAGTGCAACTCAAACAGGAAGTCGGCCATCTTGGATTGAAGTTCTGATTTTGACCCCATTTTGGCTGTTTACAGCCTCCATATTTGATGGAAGTCCTCCTAGGGATTTTGATCGATCGGCTTCAAACTTGGTCAGATCGTTCATAAGGCGCGGCTGAATAAAAGTGATCAAAATGGTGAGTTTTAGTGCATTTTGAAGGGGGGCTGCCAGGGGTCAAAGTTCACCTACATGTCATGAAACACAAAACTCTTGTATCTCCACAAAAACCCACAGAGGCACCAAACCCTCAGTGAAAAACGCAAATCACGACAACCAGAACCAGAACCTCAGACTGTAGACCCATCAGAACCTGATTAACTGGACCCGTTTGTCCCATAAATGAAGGGAAACATTCCAGAATGTTCTGCGACAGAAGACAGATTCTGAGCTCCGGCTCGGTCCGTTTCATCCAGAACCTGAAGCACCCAGGTGGCGCTGCTGGTCCTCTGATCAGGAGGAGAACCAGAACCAGGCCCAGACCAACCTGGTTCTGGTTCTGGAGAGGTGATGGCCTGGAAAACACAAAATGAGCTGGAATGTGGTACCAGGACAGAGGTGACCAGATCTGTAACGGGTCACCACCGGACATGGTACCGCCGAACTGGACCTGGTACCGCCGAACTGGACCTGGTACCGCCGAACCGGACCTGGTACCGCCGAACCGGACCTGGTACCGCCGAACCGGACGGACGGATGCAGTGTGGTGTTAGTGAAACTGAGGCTCTAAGCAGTTGGCTGACAGACAGCGGCAGCTGTGTGTGTGTGTGTGTGTGTGTGTGTGTGTGTGTGGTGTGTGTGTGTGTGTGTGTGTGTTCATTGCCCTGCTCCTGAAATAGAGCTCCTTCTCCTGGTAAACACCCAGAGGGGACCCGGTCTCCGGAGGGTTGGGCCTCAGCGATCCCGTCGGCGTTCCTCGGTCTGTCCTGGTGGCGTTGAGGCGTTTTGGGTCGTCAGGTAGGAAACTTTCATAAATGTTTGGGTCTTAAAGTGGCAGGAAGAGCCTTTGGGTACCAGGCCGGTTTAGGTTCTGATTGAGTTCTTCTGGCTCGTCTCAGAGCTGAAGGCCTGAAGAACATCAGTTCACCACCAGGGGGAGCCAAACTCCCGCTGGCTCACAGCAGAAGTGGTCCTGTTAGAACCGGTTCTGTTCATGATGGCAGGTCCAGTGTTCCACCTGCTGCTGTGATCCACACAGATTACATTTGTCCGACCCAATACCAGTTATCAAATAACACACTCAGGTTCTGGTTATTATTTCAACTGGTTATAAGTTTTCTAAGTGTTGAAAGACGGTTAGCAAAACTACAAGTTATTACAGAAACATGTAAACTAATAATGTGGAAAAAAAACTTCCAGAAAACTGCTGAAATACTGAGTTCCTTTAAATCAAGGCTAAAAACCCATTTGGTGACTTTGATTCATGACTGCAAAATGATCAACTGTCATTGTTTCCTTGTGATGTTTCTGTTTGTTCTTTGCTTTCATCGTGGAAACTGGTTGAGCTGGAAATCAAAGAACAACCAGGAAGAAATCAGTTTCATCCAGAAACTTCAGATCAGACACCAACATCTGAGGAAACAAACAGGTTTAGACACAGAGTCTAAAGTATCAGAAATCTGAAGAACAAACCGATAATCTGAATTAGATTTTTAATAGAATCAGTTTTATTTAAGAAGAATCCCATAAGAATAAACCCAGGATTTTCTTAGTCTCCTCTATTGATGAAAAATCCTTCTAATTTGGCAAAAGTCTTTTTCAACAGCGTCATGTCCGCTCCTCTCGACATGAAGAGCTCTTTCTCTAAAGCAGTTTAAGGCAGTTTGCAGCCAGGCTGCTGTGGATAATGATCTGTGGGTATTAGCTAAAGTGTCTAACTGTGCAAACCGAGGAAGAAACTCTACGGACACCATCACAAATCTGACAAGCCTCAGAATAAACGGCTCCTTGTGCCGTGTTTCTACTGAGGAAATGAAACACAACCGATAAATATTTAACAGCATTGTCTGATAAAGGTCTCCCATAATGAAATTTTCAGGGTCACCGGGGTCACGGGGGTCAACCTGGAGTCTCCCACGATCGCGACCCGATCAGTATTTAGCACCAAACGGAACCGAGGAACATCTGGACACATGAACATGTCGTCCTTCTACACAGAAGAACCAGCCGGACGCTAGCAGCAAAACGACATCAGCAACGGCGCAGGAGTGAGATCGGCCCGGTTCCAGCTGTAAACATCTGTCTACAGAGGAAGAGGAGGGGATGGGGGCAAGAGTGTGCAGGGAGGAGGTGGAGGAGGAGAAAAGACGGAGCCCGGGCAGAGAGGACAGCCTGACGTCTGCTGACAAAATCAGAAGGTTCACCAAACAGTCTGGACACAACGTCCTGAGCCTGGCCCGCCATGGACTCAAGGTACAGCAGCGCCGCCGCTGCCTCCCTCCAGCAGGGGGCGCTGCTGTACCTGAGACAAAGGTGGAGCAGGTGAAATTCTGAAATAAAAGTGGTGCATGTTGCTGCCCCGCCAGGACGCTCCAGGAGAGCTGTGGGAGCTGCTGGAGCTGGAGAAGCTGAACCTGTCCCTCAACAACCTGAAGGTACTGCCTCCTCAGCTGGCCCTGCTGTCCAACCTGCTGGTCCTCAACCTGTGGGGGAACCAGGTGAGCCCCGTCCTCCTGCAGCATGCTTCGGTCAGAACCGGACCTGACGCTGTGCCGTCTGCAGCTCAGCAGCCTGCCAGCAGAAATCGGCCAGCTGAGGAGACTCCGGGTTCTGTTCGTCTACAGAAACAGACTGACGGAGGTTCCTGAGGAGCTGGGGGCCTGCACACAGCTGGAGGTATGCTTCCCTCGCCACGCCTTGTCTCAGGTCCACAGCTGTGCAGTGCCCCCTCCAGAGCTCGTCCTATGATCACCTCTGTCTCCGGTTCAGGTCCTGAGTCTGGCCAACAACCAGCTCTCCTCGCTGCCGGCTTCTCTCTCCAACCTGACCAGACTCAGGAAGCTCAACCTCAGCCACAACCTCATGACTCACCTGCCAGGCTGCATCTACAGCATGAAGGCCCTGGTAGGTGTCCACCAGCCAGAAAGCAGACCAGGCAGCCTGCAGGTGACCCGCTGTCCCTCTCCCCCCTGCAGGTCTTCCTGGATCTGTCCTGCAACCGTCTGGAGAACTTGGCTGAGAACATCCAGGCTCTGCTGGAGCTCAAGATCCTCATCATGGAGGGAAACCACCTCTACTCTCTGCCCAGAGGCCTCTGCTTCCTCACCAGGTAACTCCACCTGAACGCTTGGTGCCACAGGACATTCAGTTCTGGAGAACTTCTCCACCTAATGGCGATCTCCTGATCTCCTTCAGGCTGGAGCTTCTCAACCTGGACTTTAACCACATCAGAGAGCTTCCTGAGGTGAGCAACCAACCACATTGATGAGGATGATG
The DNA here is from genome assembly GCA_903067095.1 of Girardinus metallicus. NCBI lineage: Eukaryota > Metazoa > Chordata > Actinopteri > Cyprinodontiformes > Poeciliidae > Girardinus > Girardinus metallicus. The sequence continues at coordinate 3,875 of CAEGAE010036824.1, forward strand.
GTGGTAATAATGATGAAAATGGTGAAGATAAAGGTGATGATAATAATAATAATAATAATAATAATAATAATAATAATAATAATGTTGGAACCGGGGTTTTGGCTCTTTGTGGGGATTCTCTGCTGCTTGCTGCTTTCCTCTCCATCCACTAGAGGGTGCCATGGGCTGCACTACCTGGAAGGCGTGTCTGCTGTATGGAGTCAGTGCACCTAGGAGGAGTGGCAGCATTGGTTTGAGGGTGCACAACATCCCATGCTGGTTTGGACAGATCACAGGACCCTCTCCTATCTCCAATCCGCCAAACGACTCAACCCCCGTCAATCCCGCTGGCCTTTGTTTTTCTCTCGCTTCAACCTGTCTATCTCCTATCGTCCTCGCTCTAGAAATGTCAAACCCGACGCACTCTCCCGACTTCACTCCTCAAATGACTCGCAAAGAGTTCCACCATTCTTCCTCCCAGTTGTTTAGTTGCCTCTGTAGCCTGGGAGATCGAAGACCTCATCCGTCAAGCCCAACAAACTGAACCACCTCCTGACTCACTCCCCTCAATACGGACTATGTGTCCACTTCGTCTGAGCCTGTCTCATTCATTGGATCCATTCCTCTACATTCTCAGCTCACCCAGGTATCAGTTGCACCGTCTGTCTTATCAGCCGTAGGTTCATAAAGATGTCAAAGAATACACCCTAGCCTGTTCAGTTTGCGCAAGAAATTCCATCCTTAAGCGCCCTTCTTCTCACATCTCCATTGACTTCATTACAGGATTACCCTTATCTAAAGGTATGACCACAATCCTAACCATCACCGACTATTTTTCTAAATCTTGCCATCTTGTTCCCCTCAGAAAACTTCCCACAGCCTTCCAGATGGCATTACTCCTCGTCAAACATGTTTTCCGGTTACATGGCATACCTCAAGAAATCCTCTCCGACCGTGGCCCACAATTCACCCCCCAGGTGTGGAAACATTTCTATTCAGCATTGGCAGCTGAAATAACACTCACATCTGGTTACCACCCCCAGTCAAATGGACAAACTGAATGCATGAACCAAGAACTCGAATCCACCCTCAGATGCTTCACCTCCACTAATCCGGCTGATGGAGTCAGTATCTCCACTGGGTCAAGTATGCTCACAATTCTCACATTTCTGCTGCTACTGGTTTTTCTCCTTTTAAAGTTTCTCTAGGCTATCAGACATCTCTCTTTTCCTCTGACAAAAAAGAAATCTCTGTCACTTCAGTACAACATCACATCCGCTGCTGCAGAAATATCTTGAACAGGACCGTTATCGTTCTCAATCAAACCGCTGAACAAAACCGTCGCTACGCTGACAGAGATCCCCTGCTCCACAGTATTCACCTGGACAAAAGCTTTGGCTCTCTACACGTGATATTCCACTCAAGTGCATGTCCACAAAACTTTCACCCAGGTTCATCAGTCCCTATGAAATAGAAAGAGTCATCAACCCTACCAAAGTCCGTCTTCGTTTCCCATCGTCTCTCTGTATCCATCCCACATTCCATGTGTCCCAAGTCAAACCAGCCCGAACCAGCACCTTGTGTTCTATCATCTCATCATCTAGGACTATATGAGGAGCGGGATGCCAGCACGTTGACCCCTGAGTGTTTCCCAGTAATGGTACTCTGCGCCCCTCTGAGCTTACTTTCTAGTTTCCTGAGATGACCTCTTGTAATATTCTCCTGTCGATTCTCCTTCAGGTGTTTCCTCGTGACGCCTTGGATTTATCCACTGTGTAGCCCGAGATCCTGGCCTTTTGGATTTTTCCCTGGTGACGCTGTGGACTGTTGGTTGCCTGATTCCCTTTCCACCTCCACAGAAGAACCAGACAGTTCCTGGATTTTCAGCTGGCAGTCAGACCGCTCCTCAGTCTCCTCATCTGAAACTTACCTGTCCGCCCTCCACCGCAGCCTCTACCATCTACCTTCTACGAACTCTCCGTCTGAACCTCGCCCCGGAACCTAGACCACTTCAAAGACCCCCACAAAGAGTCCGAGACCGCAGTACTACCCCCTGAAGGAATCTCATCATCTTCACTCCATTTACCTCTGAGAACTCCTTTGTCCTACACACCTCGAACTCACCATCTTTCCCTCTTCATCCTCAGAGTACAGACGACTCCGGCTCCCATTCGCAGGATAAGAACCACACAACTGCACACTTCAACACTGCTTAAATAAACTTTATTTATCTGATATCTGTTCTCCTGTTCGTGTTTCTGCATGTGGATTAAAAGACTAGAACCCAACTTGACAAATAATAACAATAATATTAACAGTGAAAATACTACTAATAATAATAATAATAAATATATAAATAAGTGATTATCATCACTTACCAATAGTGATAATAATAACGATAATAATAATGTTGGCCGTGTGTCCAGGAGATGCACCGTCTGTCCCGCCTGGAGAAGCTGGCCTGCCATCCTCTGGATAAAGGTCTCCACATCGTCCACAACCCGCTGATGAAGCCCCTGAAGGAGGTGATGGAGGGAGGACTGGGGGCACTCTTCAATTACCTGAGATCAGGTGGTGAATAGGGGGCGGGGCCTCTTAAACCTGGGGGCGGAGTCAGTTCCCTCTTGAGGATGGCAGCGAAGCTTTCTGAAATCATGATGAAGAATTTTGGAAGAACCAGAACTTCAGATCTACTTCGATCTTGTAGGCAGAGTTTTCACCCACCTGAGGGACAGGTGGGCGGAGCTTCTTCAGAGGCATTACATTTCATTATGGGATGGAGAGACGGAAACAGCAGCCATATTCTTGGTGCTCCTGCTGATGTTCTTCACTTTGGAACCACCACAACGTAAACAGAACCGTCTCAGAACCTCTTGACCTCTGGGCTGAACAGAACCTCTCCTCACGGTTACCATGGCAACCAGTAAAGAGATGAATTTATGGTGAAAAGCTGAACTACTTTATGATTTTAATCAAACGAATCATGAACTGAGATTATGCATAAAACACTACAGACATAGACATGCGACCACTGGTTATTGAAGGCTGTTTGAATTATTATGTATTATTCAGATTCAGATTTATTAGTGTCCCAAATGGGCAACTGATGTGTCAGCAAGTATAAAAACTAAAAGGCAAAGTATGAAAGTTAAAAAATAAAAACAATAAAACACCCCAAAGAGGACACTGAATACAAATCAATACATAATGGGAAGAGTACAGCAGGGACAGCTGCTATGAGCTAATGATCCGGTACGAGTCCCTCCATCGTGTCCTGCATTGAATAGAGAAACAAAAAAAAGCCTCTACCTGTGACTGACACTTTTACTGTTACTGTCCATATGGAGAGAGTCTGAGCATTGTTCAACTGTCACAGTCCTTACTAGTAATAAGTACTTATTACTGTGCTGAATACTAAGATTTCCAAACCAACAGAGGGGAGAAAACGTCAATATATGATCTATAAAATAGGGTCATCTTTGACTTATCAACCTGAATCTTTGCGAGCTTTCTTAGACAGAACAATCTTTGTTGGCCCTTTTTTGCAGGTTCTCTGAATGGCAAGAACATTTTAACTTATTGTGCAAGATAGTCCCAAGATATCTGTCGTTTTCTACTGTCTCCACTGCCTGACCTTTAGCTACTGTTTGAGTTGTGTTATGGAGCTTCTGTCAAAGATCAATGCACACGTCATTTGTTTTCTGTACATGTAATAAAAGAAAAGCTTTATCACACCAGTCAACAAACTCATGGAGCACAGGGCCATGTGCATGTTCGTCATGTAGAAAGCTAACTGTCACTGAGTCATCTACAAATTTTAATATTAACCTATTATTGTTAATGTATTCACATTATTTACATTTTTCTGTTTTTGACAGAAAACATTAATTAATGAGCATAAAGTCGCAACTTTAATGTCTTCCTGATTTTAAAACTCATTTAATTAAACCAACTTGATTTGAATCATGATTGTGCTGCAGTACCTAAGTATCTGTCCAGCAGGTGGCGGTAGAGACGCAGTTTTATTCTCATGGTTAAAGAAGAAGTGAAGGCCAGAATAACCAGTTTTTATCTTTTCTACTGAGTTATGAATCCAATTTCTTCATTTTATTTGGCTCCTGGTTTATACTTCCAAATCAGGTTAAAGGAACCGGAAACAGGCCAGGTCTAGTTTTAAAAGAGAACTGGTCCTCACAGAAGAACGTTCTCTCTGGCCACCGGATACTGCAGTTCAGGGCCGGAGACTCGGACAGTGACGTACAGCAGCCAACAGGGGGCAGCAGCCGCTCCGGCTCGGCTTCACAAACACCGAAAAGTCCACCAGAACTCTGATTGATCCGGAACATCTGACCCGGAATGACGTCACGACACCAGAACCCGACCAATACCGATGTAACAGCTTCTACCGCAACTTTCATCAAACCAGATAAAAACATGGAACCCGGACCGTAAACAGCCAGGCCAGAACCGGGCCGAACCAATGAGACGTTGGTTCTGCTGACAGAGGCCGAACCGGAGGAAATGGTTCTGATAAACTTTATGGAGATAACAACATGAGGTTCTAGCGGTTCCAGGTCCAAACGGAACCACAGCAGAACCTCAAAGTTCCCACAAATATTCAACAAATGATGAAAAAAATTAATGTTAAAAGTTTCCTGATTTCAACCGGAAGCAACAAAATAAGTGAAAACCTGGAGCCCCCCCCTCCCCCCCCTCTCTCTCTCTCTCTCAGTGTCTCTCGACCCCGTGACGTCACCAGCTCGTCGGTACACCCTCTCGGCGTCGCGCGCTCTCCATCTGTCTGTCTCGAGCGCAGAAACAAGCCGGAGGATCAAAGAGCCGAACTCACCTGTCTGAACGTTCACCTGGCCGCGCGCCGCAGTCCCTCCGTGTGCGCGTGAGCGCGTGCTGGAGCGCGAGGGAAGTCCAGAACCCCTGAGGAAGAGGAGGAGGAGGAGGAGGAGGAGGAGGCTCGGAGTTCTCCGGAGTTTTCCCAGATCATGGAGCGGACTGGAAGTTTCCCGCTGCCCGCGGTTCTCCTGCTGGTTCTGCTGGGAGTTCGGGGAGCGCGAGCGGACACCTTCCAAGGTAAGAGGACGGTTCGGTTCGGTTCGGTACGTGGTGGGTCCGGGGGTTCTGCGGAGGGAACGGGGGAGTTCTGACTGTTGGCATCCAAGTTTCCAGCTGGAAAATCTCCTCCTCTTCCTCCACTCTGCCCGTCGGTTCGGTTCGGTTCGGAGGTTCTGGAAACTCAGCGGCCCTCAGAACCTCCTGCAGTCTTTGTTTCCTGATCCAGTTCGGTTCGTGTCTCAGAAGCAGCCCAACAAGAACCGCCAGGTTGGAACAGAGAGGGATCTTCCGGTTCTGGTTCCGGTTCTGGTCACATTCCCCTCCTCCTCAGCAGAACTTTGGGTCAGAACACGAACAGGTTTTATTCCTTAAAACGGAATTCATTGTTCATCAATCAGAACCAGAACCAGCTGAGCTGTTGGTCGTATTGTGATCAGTAGAACCGAGTAGAACCGAGTAGAACCAGGTTCTGAGCTGAGAGCTGTTGATTCATCAGAACCGACTCCTCAGAACCGTCTGATGGGTCAGAACCGTCTGATGGGTCAGAACCATCTGATGGGTCAGAACCGTCTGATGGGTCAGAACCATCTGATGGATCAGAACCGTCTGATGGGTCAGAACCGTCTGATGGGTCAGAACCATCTGACGGATCAGAACAATCTGATGGGTCAGAACCGTCTGATGGGTCAGAACCGTCTGATGGGTCAGAACCGCCTCATGGATCAGAACCATCTGATGGATCAGAACCGTCTGATGGGTCAGAACCGTCTGATGGGTCAGAACCATCTGATGGGTCAGAACCGTCTGATGGATCAGAACCGTCTGATGGGTCAGAACCATCTGATGGGTCAGAACCGTCTGACGGATCAGAACAATCTGATGGGTCAGAACCGTCTGATGGGTCAGAACCGTCTGATGGGTCAGAACCGCCTCATGGATCAGAACCGCCTCATGGATCAGAACCGTCTGATGGGTCGGTTTGGGTCTTCCTGTTCTGCTGCATTGATCTCATTTTATTTTCATAAACCTGCATCTTTGGTTCTGATTTCCTGATTTGGGTCAGATCTGGTACCGGTCCGGTCTGATGAAGAGGAGGAACTCTGGGCTCTCAGCTTTTACTAATAATGAAAATAAGTGATGATGATGATGATGATAAAGACTCTTCCACATCTCAGCCAATCACAGCTCTGGATCTGCTGGGGGGGGGAGGGGGGGTCAGATCCCATCAGGCTCTTCTGATGATGATGATTGTGAAGGCTCTACAGCAGTGATGAAGAATCTCGATTCTACTGGAACGGACCAGCAGCTGGACGCCCCGACCCGGCCCCGACCCGGCCCCGACCCGACCCCGACCCGACCCCGACCCGACCCGGCCTTGACCCCGACCCGGCCTTGACCCCGACCCGACCCCAACCCCGACCCGGCCCCGACCCGACCCGGCCCCGACCCCGACCCCGACCCGGCCCGGCCTTGACCCGACCCCGACCCGGCCTTGAACATTTCACAAAGAGCAGAGCCGGTTCCAACGACACGCTGGACTTGATTTAAGCCGCTTCTCCTTAGTGACACTGAAACAACCGTCGGCCGACAGTCTAGACTGGTTTTTAACTGGTTTTTAACTGGTTTTTAACTGGTTTTACTCTGGTCACATCTGGCTCTGAAGAAAAATCTATTTCATGATGAATCACATTTTGGTTTTAGAAGGATTTCTTTTTTGTTGTAGTCCACCATCTTGTCTTCAGCCCACCCAGGGTCGGCCATCTTGTCTTCAGCCCACCCAGGGTCGGCCATCTTGTCTTCAGCTTGTATTTAGTTGAATTTTGTTTCCCAGAAGGGAGCGTTGAAATAAAAACTGGTTATGGAGAACATCTGTGTCTAATTTGTTTTTGGGAACAGAGTCGGGTCAGGGGTCGGGTCAGGGGTCAGATTAGGGGTCGGGTCAGGGGTCAGGTTAGGGCTCTGTGGTGAACCATCTCTGTCCTCCACATGCTGGTCCCCAGTTCAGTTCCCGTCTGGACCATCAGGTCTTTTCCAGCTGCCTGGCCTGTGGTGGGATCAGAACACACACTGAACACACACACTGAACACACACTGAACACACACTGAACACACACACTGAACACACACTGAACACACACTGAACACACACACACTGAACACACTGAACACACACTGAACACATACTGAACACACACTGAACACACACACTGAACACACTGAACACACACTGAACACACACTGAACACACACACTGAACACACACACTGAACACACACTGAACACACACTGAACACACACTGAACACACACACTGAACACACTGAACACACACTGAACACATACTGAACACACACTGAACACACACTGAACACACACACTGAACACACACACTGAACACACACTGAACACACACTGAACACACACTGAACACACACACTGAACACACTGAACACATACTGAACACATACTGAACACACACTGAACTCTCCCTGGTGTCCAGGTTCAGGTCTGTCGCTGATTCAGGACTTCACCTTTTCCTCTGAGTGTGTTTTACAGGCTGTGTGTGTTCAGTTTGAGTTACCGCGTGTGTGTGTGTGTGTGTTCAGTTTGAGTTACTGCGTGTGTGTGTGTGTGTGTGTTCAGTTTGAGTTAGTGTGTGTGTGTTGGTGTTGTGTTCAGGTGCAGTCAGCTCTTTGTTCTGTCTCGTCAGGGTTTTAATGAAGCTCACAGATTAACACACTAACCTCAGGTGTGTGTGTGTGTGTGTGTGTGTGAGGCCCTCAGTGAGGTAATTATCTCTATTCAGAACTCTTTTCAGCTGGAGAACCTTCTGGACCGAACCGGACACACATGAGGAACAGATGATCTGGTGGTTTGAACTTCAGAACCACAATGATCCGGTTTCCTTGACCCAACACAGCTGAATGAGTTTGATTCTTTTTTACCAGAACCCAACGGAACTTCTGCTGGCCGTCTCATGGCCTCACTTGGTTCTGGGGGCAGGAGTCCGACCGGGCCTGGGTCGGTCCGATCCTTAGCTAAAAGTACCACAGCACTGCAGCTGTAAAATGTGTAAGCTAGCATTTCTTTAGTTTGTTATGATTTTTGACTCGGAACATAATGAAGCTAATGTGATAAAGCTAATAGCTAACAGCGTAACTGCTAGCTGCTCTAGCAGCGTAACTGCTAGCTGCTTTAGCAGCGTAACTGCTAGCTGCTTTAGCAGCGTAACTGCTAGCTGCTTTAGCAGCGTAACTGCTAGCTGCTCTAGCAGCGTAACTGCTAGCTGCTCTAGCAGCGTAACTGCTAGCTGCTCTAGCAGCGTAACTGCTACCTGCTTTAGCAGCGTAACTGCTAGCTGCTTTAGCAGCGTAACTGCTAGCTGCTTTAGCAGCGTAACTGCTAGCTGCTCTAGCAGCGTAACTGCTAGATGCTTTAGCAGAGTAACTGCTAGCTGCTCTAGCAGCGTAACTGCTAGATGCTTTAGCAGCGTAACTGCTAGCTGCTCTAGCAGCGTAACTGCTAGATGCTTTAGCAGCGTAACTGCTAGCTGCTCTAGCAGCGTAACTGCTAGATGCTTTAGCAGCGTAACTGCTAGCTGCTCTAGCAGCGTAACTGCTAGATGCTTTAGCAGCGTAACTGCTAGCTGCTCTAGCAGCGTAACTGCTAGATGCTTTAGCAGCGTAACTGCTAGATGCTTTAGCAGCGTAACTGCTAGCTGCTCTAGCAGAGTAACTGCTAGCTGCTCTAGCAGCGTAACTGCTAGCTGCTCTAGCAGCGTAACTGCTACCTGCTTTAGCAGCGTAACTGCTAGCTGCTTTAGCAGCGTAACTGCTAGCTGCTTTAGCAGCGTAACTGCTAGCTGCTTTAGCAGCGTAACTGCTAGCTGCTTTAGCAGCGTAACTGCTAGCTGCTCTAGCAGCGTAACTGCTAGATGCTTTAGCAGAGTAACTGCTAGCTGCTCTAGCAGCGTAACTGCTAGATGCTTTAGCAGCGTAACTGCTAGCTGCTCTAGCAGCGTAACTGCTAGATGCTTTAGCAGCGTAACTGCTAGCTGCTCTAGCAGCGTAACTGCTAGATGCTTTAGCAGCGTAACTGCTAGCTGCTCTAGCAGCGTAACTGCTAGATGCTTTAGCAGCGTAACTGCTAGCTGCTCTAGCAGCGTAACTGCTAGATGCTTTAGCAGCGTAACTGCTAGATGCTTTAGCAGCGTAACTGCTAGCTGCTCTACCAGAGTAACTGCTAGCTGCTCTAGCAGAGTAACTGCTAGCTGCTCTAGCAGCGTAACTGCTACCTGCTTTAGCAGCGTAACTGCTAGCTGCTCTAGCAGCGTAACTGCTAGCTGCTCTAGCAGCGTAACTGCTAGCTGCTCTAGCAGCGTAACTGCTAGCTGCTCTAGCAGCGTAACTGCTAGCTGCTCTAGCAGCGTAACTGCTAGCTGCTCTAGCAGCGCGTTAGTCGTCGTTTTAGTGCTCCAGATTGGAGGCGCTCGCTGTAAAGCAGATTATAAATCACTGAACAGAACTGGCAGGAGGAAGCAGAACCACCAGAACCTCAGTAGGTCTGGGCCTCAGTGTAACCCATAAAGTCATGTTTTTGGTTCTGTGGTTGATCTGCTGCTGAGTAAACCCCAACCGGGGAAGTCCAGGTGCCGGTACCAACCCACAGGTACCGACCCAGCCCGCCTAATGTCAGGAGCTGTCCTGGTGGCTCACCTTGGTGGGTCATGTGACCCTTACTGTGACAACAGAGGAGCTCCTGATGCTTCTCAGATTAACCAAATTATTCCTGCAACACGAGATTAAGTCAGCATGTCTTTCCCAGATTAACACACACAGTGACACACAGTGACACACAGTGACACACAGTGACACACAGTGACACACAGTGACACACAGTGACACACACAGCTGCAGAGGGTCTAATCCTGTCCAGACATGTCAGTGTGTGATCAGTGTTTGGGTCCTAATCCCTGATCACAGTCAGGATTATTGTTGGAGACAATGCTGGGAGTGTGTGTTGGAGTGTGTGTGTTGGTGTGTGTTGGAGTGTGTGT
>CAEGAE010036828.1:0-40217 GCA_903067095.1 Girardinus metallicus
CCTTGCCCAAGGGCACATTGACATGGGGCAGGAGGAAGCTGGAATTGAACCTACAACCTTCCGATCACAAGACAACTACTCTTCCCACAGAGCCACAGTCGCCCCCGAAGATGTAGAACAAAGAGCTGGTCTTTACCAGGCAAGGAATTTGAAGCTTGCCGTCTTGGTCTCCATCCTCCATGATAATGTAAAACTGTGGACAGTGACACTGGTCCATCACTTTTCAGTTGGTAAAAAGTCCTAAACATTGAGCATTGTTCCTAAACATTCTAATATTTTATCTCAAGATGACAATTTGGGTCAGAAGGCTGAAACTTTGACTCAGTTGGTTTTTGACTCAGGATAGGTACCCTAAACGCATCCAAACTGCTTTTGGTAGACCTACATTTGGCTTCTGGAACGGCGCAGACCATAATCCTGTTAAAAAGGCAACCGGTTTAAAAAGGTACAAATTCCAGCAAAAAACGTTCAAGATTTTGATATTAACAGTCTTGTGACAAATATTTTGGGGGGGGAGTATGTATACATTTGAGCTTGTAAGAAAAGTTTTAGTCCTGTGGATTCAAGGAAATACAAAATTCTTTAAGTTACTACAGTTGTGTTGTGTTGTATGCTAGTTTCACCTTGTGAAATGAACAGTTCAAACACAATACAACAACATTTTGAATATTTATGCTTATGAGTTGAAGTACATCTCTGGCCAGAACTGTATTGTCTTTTGAGTAAAGGAACATTCCAAACTGGGTGCCAATCTTGGGTTATTATGAAATGTCTCTTTGTGGATACTTGTATGTATTTAAATCTTTATCTGCAAAGTAATTTTCTCTGAAGTGACTCTTTCCAGTGACTGTTTTATATCAGCTTCGACGCATGTTAGAAATTTCCAGAATACATTTCCACAACACATGGGCTTTGAGATTCTCACAGTGTGGCAAAGGAAAAAAGTATAAAATGTTGTTATTTTCAATGGAAGTTGGAAAATATTAATATTTTTTCCATGACTAGGACCTGTGCTTTGTCACTCTTTGCTGCCCTCTACAGGAGACACTGGTTACTGCAGCACATTCCCTTTCATCTGATCAGGCTGTTTAGCCATATGGATGGTATGATCAGTACGTGTTGTGGTTGTATGGCAGGACTTTGTAAAAACCTTAGTTTATGTTGAAACTGGTAACCGACCCATGCCTGATCTGCACCAATCAGTGAAGAATTTTACAATCCAGCCTCAAGAACTCAAGGAAAAGCCAACCAAAGGTCGACCACAGGCTGTTTGAAACTCACACACAATGTGTCGCCATTTTTCCGATGGAGACAGTTTAGCTTTCAAAGCAGGTGTATAGGTATTGAAGATTTTCTGTCTGACTTCAACCAATGACATCCATTTTAATCACCACAACACAAAATTGCCTATAATAATATGTAACTATTCCAGCTGTTCCTTCACCTTCACCTGACTCTTCATTGTGATGCTTGGAGAAGCCATTCTATCTAACCAGCAGTAACCTGCTACTGCCTGAGCCTTTTGTCTTTTTGGCTTTCGGTGCCATCTTCTTCAGATATGGACTGTTTCACTCTTCTGATTGTTTGCTTGTAACATTTAAGCATTTGGTGATTTTGCCAATCACAAATCTGAAATATGCTGGATTTTTATTTGACTTTTTGAGTAGGGTGTTCATAACATTGCCACATGTTTTATTGGTATGAAGGTACATTCACATTACTGTCAACAAAAACAGTTAAAAAATGAAAAAAAAAAAAAAAAAACATTTACAGGTAGTCTAGTGAAATAAGTGTACAGTGAAAACACATTCCTAAGCAGCATTATTAACACTAGATTTTTGCATAACATAGTGATGGGCTTGAGGGGTGTATTGTTTGATTGTAAGGTATTATGGGTATGATGTATTTCTCTCCTGCTGTGTGTATTGTAAATGTAAACTTCTTAAGCAAGTTGAGGTTTTTTTTGTTTTTTTTTGGATTGAGGAAGCGGATGTATTAACGTACCTTGTCCACTAGAGGGCTCCTGGAGTTTACATATTACTGCTAAAAGTTTCTTTTCAAGCATTAAGTTTTTAAAATGATACAAAAAAGATTGAGGGAAAGTTAGATTAAATTTGCACAGCTTATTTTATATATTTATAAGAAAAAAATAATCTTTTTATTGCATGAGAGTATCCGATTTGTATCCGTGTCGTTTTGTTGGTGGCATCATAAATATTTGAATGACAGACATTCTTCACGTTTGTTGAGATACTCTGAACATTATTAGAGAATAACGGTTGCTTAACACTGGAACTTTACCTTAAAGCTAAAGAAAGATGTGAGCACTGCAAGTGTTTTTGTCACGCTCCTCTGCACCGGTGTGTGAAAAGTTTGTGTTTGTGGTATGAATGTATTTGCCATGCCATTTAAAATCCATTGTTTTCCAGTAAAAATAGTTTACTGCTGCTTATTTTCTTTTTATCTTTGACTGATTTTGATGTGTTGAATATTTGCACTTTAAGTTTTTAAAATGTGAAATATACTTAATTTTTTGTTTGAGTGCTTTTGTAAGGTAGGGGTCCTTAGTATTAAGAACATTTACAGACTGCCTACTTAATTCTAGTGTTCTTTTATCTCAATAAAATATATCCTATATAAATATTACTTTGTATTTTTTTTAGCTCCCTGCTAAGTGTAAAGCCAATTTTCCTGTGGCCTGAGTGTATTTTTAATGGACACTTTAAGACGTCCATATAATTATTGTCATGTTTGAGTGATTTCATTACAGTTCTAAGAGAGCAAGTATGTTTGCTCTCAAATAAAGTGTAGAAAAAAAAATGGCTAAGTAAAATTAGATGTGTATTCCTAGATCTCAGAAATACATTTCATATTCTAAAACAGTGCTGAGTAATTCACCATGGAACGTTATACGGGAAATATTAATACAGATTAAATTCTTATTCTCAAAAGGTCTGTAAAGATGACTAAAATAGATGTAAAGTGAAGTAAGCAGTATTATAATTGGGAAGCAGCAGCAATATTTCAGTTAGGAGAGCAGTTTAAGTACTGAATTTAAATTATTCTAAATATTCCAAATATTTTCAGGATTAATATCTTTTTGTCTGCAATGGACTGGCGACCTGTCCACGGTGTCCTCCGCCTGAAATGTCTCGCTGGAGATGGGCACCAGTACCCCTCCAGGACAAGGGTGTAAGAAAAAGGATGGATGGATGGACGGATGAATGTCTTTTCTTGCAAATCTGATTTTTGAAGTAAGTGAGGATTATGTGAGTAAGATGTAGAAAAAGTAGATAGACTATTCTTTCATAATATTTTAATATGGTATTCTGTTGAAGTCCCTTTAATCTCCCCATGTTGATAATTATTAGACATTAGGGTTGGGAGGAAGATTGGGATTAGAGCTAGAAATGGGTTTGCAATAAGGATGGAAATTTGGATTGAATTAGGGCTTGAAGGGAGGGTTGAAATTAGGGTAGGAAGGAGGGTTTGATTTAGGGTTTGAATTAGGGTTGGAAAGAAGTTTATAATTAGGGTTGGGATAAGGATTGGAAGGACTTTTGGCAGGAGGTTTAAAATTTGGCGTAGAAGAGTTTGAAGGAGGGGTGAAAGTAGGGCTGCAATTAGGTTAAGGGTTAGAGTACCCTCAGAGTTATTGGGCAAATGTTTTTTTTTTTTTGTTCTGAAGATTGAGCGTGAAAAATAAAGCATTTACAGGTAGTCTAGTTAAATAGATGTGAAGTGAACTAAGCAGTATTATTAACGCTAAAATTTTCCATAACATGCCACATAATGATGGGGTGTAAGGGTGTAAAGGTATCATGGGGAACATCTATTTCTCTCTTGCTGTGACTATTGTAACCTGGAAACTTTTTAAGCAAGCTGAGTCTTTTCCCTTTTTTTGGATTGAAGAAGTAGGTGTATTAATGTCCCTTTTCCACTAGAGGGCTCCCGGAGTTTATATATTATTGCTAAAAGTTTCTTTTCCAGTGTTAATACAAAAACGATTGAGGGAAAGTTAGATTAAATTTGCTCAGCTTGTTTTATATATTTATATATAAAAAAAATAATCTTTTTATTGCATGAGAGTGTCTGATTTGTATCTGTCTCGTTTTGTTGGTGGCTTCGTTAATATTTGAATAACAGACATCCTTCATGTTTGTTGAGATACTCTGAACATCTATGGAGAACAACGACTGCTAAACACCGAATGTTACCTAAAAAGTAAGGAAAGATGTGAGCACCGCAAGTGTTTTTGTCACGCACCTCTGCATGTGAAAAGTTTGTGTTTGTGGCATGAATGTATTTGCCATGCCATTTAAAAAGCATCTTTTTACAGCAAATTTTCTTTTTATCTTTGACTGATTTTGATGTGATGAATATTTGCACTTTTTTAATGTGAAATATAGAATTTTAATTAAGGCACTCAAACATTACAGAGGTTTAAGTACTTTTGTAAGGCAGGGGTCTTTAGTATTAAGAACATATGCAGCTGAGTACCTAATTCTAGTGGTGTTCTTTGTCTCCACAAAATATATCTAGCATAAATATTATTGTGGTATTTTTTTAATTCCCTGGTGAGTTTAAGGCCCATCTTTTTGTGGCCTGAGAGTATCTTAACTAGACACTTTAAGGCACCCATATAATTATTGGCAGGTTAAGACTAGCTATTTTACATTTGAGTGATTTTATTACTGTTCTGGGAGATCAACTATGCTTGCTTTCACAGAATGTGGAGAAAAACTGGCAATGTAAAAAAAGATGTGTATTCCTATATCTCAAAAATACATTTCATATTCTAAAACAGCTGAGTAATGGCAAAGTATAAGGGGAAATAATACAAGATAAATTCTTATTCTAAAAAAAAAGATACCCAAAAAGTTACTTACAAAGAGCTATGTAATGCTTTTCTTGACTAAAACCTCACATTATGTTCAAAGTAAAATATGTATTTCCTGTAAATATTCAAATATTTCTTGAGGAAAAAAAAGACATTGCATTCAAGAACTTAGAGAGCAATTTACTTAAATTTTTTCCAATACGAATTAACGTGAAGCAGTGATGTTTCAGTTATGAGCCTAAATAATTCTAAATATTGTAACTTTTTTGGGGGGGAAAATGCCGTTTTGTGCAAATCTGTTTTCTGAAATAAGTAAGAAAAATACTATTATTATGCCATAAAAGCAAATGTGCTTTCTGTTGAAGTCCCCATTTTGGTAATTAAAAGGTTGCTTAGTGCCTCAGTGTTAATGTACCAGGACTAAAAACAGATGTTTTCACCTAAACAATGGTACCATTAAACTATTATATTGACATTTAAAAGAAAAAAATAAATAATCTGAAGTTATGCCCAATTTCGTAGACTGACCGATTGATTCATATTTGAAAAGCAAATAAAATGTCTTCCCAATATTCAAGCACTCACTTTTCAAGCACGTTTTGTAGTGTGCACTTCGGCTCAAGTACTTGCAGTGGGTCTGTATGCAAGTCGTTGTGCTGAGCTGTTAGTGCTAATTGGGAATATCCTGAAAAGAGCAGGAAGGAAGAGGAAGAACAGCCATATCTACCATTACACTACAGGAAATGGCAGCTGTTGCTTAATTTGCCACATTCTTTTACAACAAAAGTGATACTGCATGCGAGAGCAAAGAATATACGAAACAAAAACTTTTTTTTTTTTTTTCCTTCTTTTACCCAGAGTAACCTCTCATTGATGATGGCCAAGAGAACAACAGAAAACATGTTTATGTAACTAAATGTTACTTAGGCCCTGGGGAGACCAAGCCCTGCCTGTTTGAACTATAGGAGGTGTAAACAGAACACAAAATGATTTCCTTCTATTGAAAATGTGGTAAAATAGTATTTATTTCACAGAAACATACCAGTACAGGAAGAAAAACAGCTTATGATGATATGTGTTGTACACATATTGCAAGAAAAAAAAAACAAAAAAACAAAACTATTTACATCTGAGCGAGGATGCCTGAGTGTATTGAGCTTGTAAGATTAAAAACCAACAGGCTCCATACAATATCACACTGCAGAGGGATAATGAAAGAATTCTGTCCACAGAACCAGAGAAAACACCACCAAAGTGAAACAGAAATACATCCATAGATGCTCACGATGTAGAAACAAAGCAGGTAGCTGTCAACCTCAAACCAAGGGAAATGAATGACAATGATACTGAACTAAGCACACAGAATCCATACTGAGAATGTTTCAGATCCAATCTGTAAATATGACATTTTTTTCAGAACCACAAACACAAATTCATTAATTTCAGCAAGATGTCAAAATTAGGGGTATAGTCTCTGCTTTTCATTGAGCAAGTTTTTGCCATCTTCCAAATCCAGTTTGATCCATATTATGTAAAAAAAAAAAAAAAAATCTGAATATTGACACAAAACTTAAGGGAAGAGGTCAGAGAGAAAATCTATGGTTCACTTGGCAGGACATAAATAAAATGAGTCCTAGAATTAAGCATGTCAGAATAAAACTAATTCACTATCCATACAGTAAGTGTACAGCAACACAGCTTCATGTAACTGGGGTCAAAGACACAAATACATATCGCAGGAAAGGTTCTGCAGACATGAATTATACTCAGTCAGTAGTGCTAGTTCTAAACCTAAACTATGTTATTTGTATTGATTTAGAGTGCCTTGCAGAAGTATTCACTAATGAAACATTAATACATTTTATGTCAAAAAGTTTATCTGGTCAGATGACATCAAAATTAAGCTTCCTGGTCTGCATGCAAAATGCCCCATGGAGAGACATGGTGATGGCAGAAGCATGACGTGGGGATGCTTGTTTATTTTTTCAGCAAGGACAATGAAGCATTGAGAAGACAGATAGATGGAACTATATGCTGGACAATCCTGGAGCAGTAAAAGTAAACGAGGTGGATTTGCAGCTCTTG
This sequence comes from Girardinus metallicus, assembly GCA_903067095.1. Taxonomy (NCBI): domain Eukaryota; kingdom Metazoa; phylum Chordata; class Actinopteri; order Cyprinodontiformes; family Poeciliidae; genus Girardinus; species Girardinus metallicus. Next base: position 6,926 of record CAEGAE010036828.1, read on the forward strand.
TCAACAATAGATATTCCACATGTTACTGTGGAATATCACCTCTGCTGCCCAAATATCAATCCACATGTCATGACTGTCATACAGCGACAGTCTTCAGTCAGAGGCCTTTTCAGATTCATTGCAATTCTAGCTGCTACTGAAGACTCTTTGAAGATACTTGGATGATTTGAGTTAACTGAAGTTGAATTGAAAGCATATCCATGTGTTCAAATGATCATATAAAAATACTCTTGCAAGGCACTGTACCACCAGCATTCCCTTTTGAGAGTTCAAACGTCACAATCAAAATCTTTTCACTAATTCTCTAAAATAGTTGTTAATTTGTGACTGAGCAAACCATGTCTGCAAACCTACCCCTATGAACAGGTTTATAAACACCACATACACTTTAACATCCATTATCTGTGATATACAGTGATAATATACAGGTAAGCTTTGCTGGAATCCATGCAAAAAATATATATAAAGTTAGCTTTAGAAAACATACAGTCATCAAACTGGAACTATTTGACTTAGATGCACCCTTGTGTTTCTAAAACTAGAATTAAACAAAAAAAAAAACTTTACATTTGCAGAATAAAATCAAAGGATAAAAGAAAGAAACAAAAACACTGAAGGAGGAAGTAAATGAAAAAGCTGTAAAAGAGGTATTTCAGAACTTTAACGTTTTTGTGAGTTGGTGTGTAGAGTGAAAGCAACCCTTGTCAGTTTATCTTGTGCACATTCAGTTATATAAACTTTCACTGACAAGTTGACGGTTAATTAACACAATATCAGAGTTTATAGATGAGACAAAGCTGTGCAATCCTCAAAAACAACCATAGGTTTCATTGATGCAGTTGAAGTGAATCTTCTCACCTGATCCCAGCCTTTACTGTGCTCCTCAAAAAGTGCTCAATGTCTTCAGCATACCAAAACCCATTCATTTACGGTGGTGTTCAGAACCACATGCTAACATCCATAGTAACTGTCCACAAGCCACCTCCCTGAAGTAAAAGAAGCCCCATGTTGAAAATAGAAATAAGTTGCAATGCAAATATTTGGATCCTACTTTGACATAGCTCTTTAGTAGACTTCTAAGGAAGATGCTTCCATCTCAGTTTTACTGTAAAACGAAATGCTTTGATTTCCTTATCCTTCTCTTGGGCATTATATGCCTAATAATTTCATTTTGTAATCAACTATCTTAACATACATAAGCAAAAAATGTAACTTCACATAGGATGTTAAACTTTCTTCTCTTTCTACATGACAGTGATAACTTCAACCTTTTTCTTTAGATGATCATTTTCTTTAATAAAGTCTTTAATAACAGCTCCCAGGATTTAGTAAGGCCCCTTTAGACTGGGTTAAAACCATCTCATGGTCTCTAAAACCCCCATGATCATTCAGACTGGGTCGTGCCAAATCCTACCCAGATTTCACATTTCATTGTGAGGCCAATTATTTTATTACTCTGCTCACAATTTGCTTAATCTCTGTCTCTTTCACCACTCTATGTGTGAGGGTTCTGCACCTTAACCTTCAGTTTCAGCCTTATTTCGGAGAAGGTGGCACCACAATTGTTTTATGTGGTGCTTGCATGTAATGTTTTTGTATTAACCTTATTGGCTTCTGCTTAAGTTTTCCTCCGTCCCCCTACTCATCGCCAGCCTCTTTCGAATAAAATTTTTCTGCTGTGGTCAATATGCTTTCTCAAAGGTGGTAAATCGATCCACCTCCTGATCCATCACATAATCTTCTTTCAGTCTTTATACAATCTGAAAAATACGCTGGTCAGCACAATATGATGCAGTTCATAACATTGAGGATGGTGAGCAGCAACTTTGCCTGTATTACAATTGCTAACTTTTTTTGAGCAGCCTAAATACGAAATATGACACAAAGATTAGATTCAACAGATTCATATTAATGAGAAAAATGCTGGGTGCCATAAACCACGCCCCTTTGGATAACGCTCTGAAAGCACACATGCCTTGAGATCCCAACAGATCAATTTGTATAAAATGAGAGAAATTAAAGTAATTGGTACTGGAGGGTTCATGCTTGCAATTACTTTTGTGCAACTATGAAGCGGCTTCTGGTAGCCTGAGGGGTATTTTATTTATTTATTTTTTTTTAATTCTGAACTGCAGCAAGAAAAAACAAAACTTTTTGCACAAAGTGTATATGCAGAATTTTGAGTTGTGTGCACTTCTCCACAGCTATGGAGCCTTGCTTGATGTCCAGTATAAAACAATGTCTTTAAACACGGAGGAAGTGTATTTATTAGCATGGAGTGTTTGTTTAAGCTGCTCGGTAAGATCCTATTGGTTCCAGCCAGGAGCGCCTCGTGTGAATAGCAGCTGCTCTGCAAAGTAATAAATTACATGAGTTCTTGAGTTTGAGTAGAATTAGGTTGTAGGCCAGTGTCTCAAATTCTGATGACCAAACCAACTGTGGTGCATAATGCCCACATAACATGAACAAGGTTACCATTGCAGGACTCCTTCATGCAACACTGAAACAGGCTGCCACCATGACAATGAACAAAACAGTTGAGGAACTCTCACACTGCAAAGACCATTTTAACGTCATGTTCTGGTTTTAGTACAGTTTAAAGGGGCCCTAAGACTTGATATTTATTACACTATACATTTCTTGCTTTATTTGCAAATTGTCTGCAAAAAGCTAATATTTTTGTATGTTTTAATGTAGATTTCCATTGATTTTTCAATTCAATTTCAATGGGTTCAACTTGTGATGGAAGGTGATGGAATTTAATTGCGAATCAAAAACTTTCTAAGATCTTTTATATATGACTAAGTAAGTGACGTCTTAATGCTGGTGATTTGTGAAAGGCCAGTCTCTCGTCTTTTCCTTCTCAGTCTTTCAGCCACATAAATACAAATTGTCCATGGATGGATAAAAGACATAAATGAACAAGAAAATACATATACTTTAAATGACAGACAACATAATAGGGTCATGCAACGTAAAACCAATCATGCAACTTATCATGGTATCATGCAACATAAAATCGTTCATTATAAACCAGATAAAGTCCTCACTACCCAACATTTCCTCCTTGGCCCTCATGCTCCAAAATCCATAATGTCCCTCAGGTCCAAAGCAGGTAACAGATTGTTTTCTAATCTCCCCTTCACCCCCCACCCTTCTCCCCCCACCCCCCTCCAGCAGAGGCTGTAATGCCCATTGTTGCTGCTTTGGCATCAGACACACTCATACAGACTGGCAGAGCTTCTGCTTCCTTCACAGCATTGAGTCAGTCAATGTAAGAATGATCGTGTTTATTCACACAGAGAGACTCATAAAATAAATGAATGAAATGAAAATGTTCTGGTTGGGGAGAAAGAGCCAAACGGTTCCACAATAAAATCCTATCTCTTTGTGTTTGGCAACTGAATTTCTTGTCCTATTTTGTTGGTAACAAAAACAAAAAACAAAAACAAACAAACAAAAAAAGTTCAAAAGGCACAAAGAGTCAGTCCACCTGAAGCAGCATTGGTTGTGAAAGTAGAATTGTCGTGGTGCTGTGTTGTTTTTTGTTCCTCTGAGGAGTTATCGCGGCTTAAGTAAGCAGAGTTTGGTCTCAGGTTTCTCCTGATGACTCTGTAATGCATTATGGGTAGTGCGGTTAATTGGGTCCCACTGAATAAGTCCAGCGAGGCTTCCAAAACTTTCCCCTGCAGTCATGTGGTAAATACCGAAAAATTCTCCGTTCCACTCTTGTCCCCGTTGTTCTGGAAGTTGGATGGAGTAATGCTCTGTTCTGTTCTGAAATGTGGCTGATCAGCATGTCACAGTGGTGTGGAGTAGATGTTTACTCACTGCTGAAGCTGACAGGTTGTGGACACTTCAAACAAGCCTGAGGAGAAAAACACACATATAAAAAAAAACAGGGTGAAGAAGGGAGAAAAATGCAGCTGCAGAAAACATATAAATCATAGCATAATTTGTTTGAAAGCATGTATTTAAAAGGCAGAGATAAATGGAAGACATGCAGGCGTACGTAGTTATAATCTGTGTTTGCATGCGTGTGCGTGTGCATTTGTGCCAGCCTTATAATCAAAAGTTGGCAGGCTATCTGGAGGGTTGTCTCAAAGATGTTTATAGCAACTCTTTGAACCATATTGCATCGTAGTAAAGCAGAAAAACCATGAAAGTCTTCTCATTGGCTAAGCATGCTTTGATGATCATCAGTGGAGCTATTTAAATCACAGTAAAAAGCATCCAAAATAGGATTTTAATTGGATTCAAACATGTAGGCTGCTTCTTTTCAAAACTCGCAGATGAATCTGGTAAACAAACTAAATAAAAACAAATGGCTGTGACCTCCACTGTCTTTCCAATACAAAACGGTTCACAAAAGTTTTCACACGCCTTGCACTTTTTTCACTTTTTTATCCCACCATGCTACCATAAAAACTGAATTTGATTGGATTTAGGTGTGGTCTTTGTCTACATACCCGGATGTAAAAAGTTAAATATTTCCTTAAAGAAAAACAGAAAAGAAAACTTACCTTGACATATAAAATGCTGCCAGGTAAGTTTCTCATTAGATTGGCATAGACTTCATCTTGACCATAGAGGCGAGTTCTTGTTTGGTTGCGTGTTCCCGCCGTTTCTGTTTCATCCTGGACATAATAATAAAAAAAATACTAATACGTAGTCTCAGTCAAACATATAGCTGTGATCTATTCTGGGATGTGTGTGTCTTTGCATCTTACCATATGACAAAAATAAGGGACAGGACGGTGGTAAGTATGAAGATGGAGAACAAAACCAAGAGGATCATCAGACCCAAATTACCATCATCCCCTTGTACGACACCTAATGTGGGAAGAAAGTGTGGGGGGAGGGGGGAGTGGAGGGAGGAACAGAAGATATAAGCAACACAGGGGTCTACCAGGGTGGAAGATGCAAAGCAGCAGAAAGTTGATGAAAACGGAGCAGCGTGCGACTGAGAAAAATTGGGACCACAAAAAGATAAGAAAAGCCAGTGGGTGTAGCTGAGTTTTAATAAAAACAGAAGAGATTTCACAAATTTGTAAACAGACTGCCAAAACACTGATGATGCACTGCTGGATGTAATTACTCCCGGGTTAAAAGTCAATCTGAGGATTGCTGTTCCAGATTTTACAAGAAACATTAATTGATTACACTTTTATGGGGGAACAAAACTCTTTTATGGACACAAATGAACTGAAAACAATCAGTTTGAAATGCATTATCAACATTTTATGTGCAGACTGAAAAAACCCCTGCAGAAAATCAGTTTTCAGCTCATCTTTTAGCTCCACTCACTTTCATACTCCCTGGTCTCTGACATGTGGGTGTTTGTGTACACTTGCAGGTTCCCTGCATGTGTACAGTTCAGAAGGGATAATTGCAACTGCAGGTTGCTTTCAACTGTGTTTTACCCAGATATGCGAGTGCTACTACCTACTTAAATTTTCATCCAGGATCCAAAAATCACATTGAAGAACACAACACGCTGTAGGAGCAATGTACTACAATTATATGAAATGGAGGATAGGACCAAACAAGAGGTACATGTTTGGTCTTATCTAGACTGTAATGACTGTAAATAATGCCCTCTGAGCTTTCAGCTGCATTAATGACTGATTAGACATTTATTTGGTGCCAAAACAAACAGAAGGGCTATGAAGCAGATTGTCCTGCAGTTTTCTTTGATATCAGGCCAATAAATAGTTAAGAACGCAAAATCCAAAACAAGAATGAGGAGAAATGACACAAGCTGTGCACATCCTCTACCTAGATAAACACAGTTCATGAAATACAGTCACACATAATTAACATCAGCCAAAAAGCAAAAGTAGTGACATAAAAAAAGTTTGGAGAGATACACACACACACACACGCGCACGCCCACCCCCGCACACACACATTCTAAGAAAAGTAAAACAAAGCTACAAAGTACAAAAGTAACTTTTGAAGTAATTCACAACCCTTGAACTCTTCCACCCTGGAATATTACTACAGTTAAATACTGTAGCATATTTTCTGGTGATTATGAAGGAGACTGAAAAAATGTTATGGCACAATGTGAAGTGGAAAAAAAAAGTGGATATAGTTTAAAAAATGTTCCACAAAATAATGTGAAAAGCACACATTTATATTCAATCTGTGAACATCTCACTCTATGAGATGTTAAAAAACTGAAAGACTCCCTGTAGTTCAACAGCAGGCATGCATTAGGCCCATATCATTGTCTAAACCAATCAGAGATAGCACAGGGCGGGCCCCCACCCTCTGATTGGCTGTGGTGGACCGCGTCAATGTTGTGTTCTGCAAGGGACCAGAAGCGAGCAGACTAGGCTAGTCAGATAAACAGAGAGGTTGTAGAAAAGTTAAGGCCTGAGTCATCTAAAAATCATCATCATAATCTCTCAGGATATGTCTGTCAGAGCAGTGGAGGATGTAGGTGTTTTAAATCTTCATGTTTTGGTTTTGCCAGTTTGGTCTCTCTGCATTGCACTGATGATAATAACAGTGTTATATTTTTCCCCCAACCTAAAAGCACAAGACTATTCTGAGCGCATGTATCTGTGTGATCAATCACCCACCCAATCCTTCCCACTGCATTTATTGTAAATATCCATAAGATGTTCAGCCTTTAAAACATTTGAACTTATATTATAAAAGTTCTTACTTCTCACTGCTTCATTAATTCATTTTACCTTGAGAAGTCCTTGCTTAGATTTTAGCTCACTGAACCACTTCGAACCCTTTTGCAGTCACTTTATGTTTGCTAAATTGTTAATCATTCGTCAGTAAATATTGCCGTATTGAACGGTGATTCACAAAAAAAGCAAACTTGTAAAACTGCAATGTTTAATGTGATGCAGTTGAACATTTGGGTGCAACTCAATTTTGTGCTGGTGAGAAAAAGCTAGGCACACAAAAAGTTAGTCCAGAGGCACGCAACGTGATCCTGGGCCAAATCATGATGCTATTTGCTCACTAACATTCCTTAGCAAATCTCCAAGGCCTTTACAGAATAGCTGCATTTATTCATAGACAAAACTAGATACATATAGGCACTAAATACAAATAATCAGCAAAGTTTTCAGACTTCTATTTTTAAAAATAATAAACAGAATTATGTATAATTTTCCGTCCTCTTTACAATTATGTAAATACTTTTCCAAGACACCATTATCCTAGAGGCTTTTTTGTAGGAATGTCTTGCACTGCCTACATAATTTTAGAAAGAGTTTAAATAGCAGGAAATGTGATTCACCTAATTAAAAAAGCATGTGGAAAACACAGGAAGAGTAAAGGCAGTGCGCTAGCTCTATATTTAAAATACTTTTAAGGATAAGCAGGAATGGTAATGAGGGAATTGTATAAACGTGATGACAACTGGCATTTTATTACACCTGATTTGTTGCGGAGGAACAAGACTGCCAGGGGTCTGACATTTTAAAGAGACAAGCGAATCTTACCGTGGGTTCTGGAGGTGAAAGTTTCAGACTGTGTGCTGAATAGATCGATATCGTCTGGGTCATCTGAAGGGTGAGTGGTGGTGTCGGCTGCAGTGCAAACAAACAGATGCAAACTTTGCCGTCAATGTACCAAATCCCGTGACTCAAACCACAAAAGAAACCTACAGTCAAAGTTAATTATACTTAATGAAATCTGTACATGTTTCTGGCTGTGCATCAAACACAAGTAATTAGAACCGGCTCATTTCCAGCACTTCACCATTCATCCAGTTTTACTGCGTCCCAGTTTTCTATCCAACATTGTTGTCTTGAGTCCAACTCTCTAGTAGATTTGATCTAATGAACGTTTCTTTCATAGTTTCTCAAAAAATTACAATACCAATGTAGATGTATAGAAGGTTTCACTCATTATTTTGACCTATTTATGTCTAATTCAATCATTTCAGTCAACCCATATATTTTCATTTGACACCAAAAATATCCATGAAATATCCATTAATGTAAAAAAAAAAAAAAAATCGTCCTTGTGGATTTAGTGTCCCACCTCGCCAGGGTGTATGGAAACTCAGGGCGCTCCATTCACTCCACTGGCTCTCCGGGCTGACGTCGTCGCGGGCTCGAACCTGAACCTGGTTGGAGTGGTGTGCTGTGGCGTCGGGTATTTCAATTGAAGTTTCTTCTGTCATCATCTGTTTTTGGAGAGACAAAAAAGATGCTACTGATGGCACAATCACAACACTGTATAGAGCAAGTTCAGCATTAAGAGCCAATAATGTGGGTGAGGGTTTGATGGACTTACCTCTGACCAGTGCATGGATCCCTGTGGTCTGTATCGAATATGAAATTTCAGGGGAAAGAAACGGTCGTCTGGCCAAGATGACGGATTCTTCCATGAAACCCATAACTTTGATGGATAACCTTCCACTTCCTGTATGAACACAGACCGTGGAGGGTCTGGTTTCACTGTAAAAGCACAAACAAGTAGAAAGTTAGAAAGCGAATAACTGAACAAATAGCTTTTTTTTTTTTTTTTTTCATTTTTGCAGAAGACAGAAAAATCTTTTCTTTAAAAAATATATTATTGTCTCAGCTTTTATAGGACAAAGAAAGTGTAATTTTAGAACCAGGCAGTGTTTCCTACCGTTAAATTAAGACAACTCTGTTTCACATAATTTAGTTTTATGAGACACTGTCATGGCTCCCCTTTAAAATCAAAAATAAAATTCATAAAAATCACAGATTACTTATGCGGCCTTACAAAGCTCATTTAGTCTGATTTTGTGGTAAGATGTCTGGGACCCAAGCGCGTTTGTCTCTGTAACTCCAAATGTGTGGATAGTCTGCCAGAATGCGGGATCTTGTACAACACAGTGTCTGTTGGTGGAGTCCACGATGCACAATTTGGCCGGCTCCTTCTCTTCCTTCCCTCTTGAAAACAAGATCAAGTGTTTAATTATTATTATTATTATTTATTTAAAAAACAACAACAACAAAAAAAACAGCATTCTGAATTTGTCTGTTTTGATGCAGTAACTGTGTTGTACCTGAAGGAGGTGTTGTACTTGGCTGGCAGGAAGGTTTTCACAGAGTCCCTCCAGGAGCAGCGAACAAGTGTGTGATTTGGTACACGGCAGGAAATGCTCAGCAGCCCAGGGGGATCTGACAAACAAGAGTGTCCCCATTATGAACCAAAACAATGAGGAGGGCTTTGACCAGCAGAAGGCAAAACTCCCAGTTCCTTAGAAGGAAGCTCAGTTGGAAGCCCCTTCCTGTTTAAGACAGTGGCAGGATGTGGATGGCTTTGTGATGGCTGATAAAACCAGTTTCCTCTGAGGACTAATAGCTCTGTTCCATTTATCAATGATTTTATAAGAAATCTTACTATAAACAGAAAAACATTCATAATTCTACAACGACCTTTCACTGGAATTACACTCGCAAGTCTTTCAGTTTATACCTCTCTCAGCTTTGCACACCCAGAAGGGGACATTTTTGCTCATTACTCATTTTGTTTATTTAATTAAAAAGTGCTCAAACGCATTTATTAATTATCTACTGTTCTGCACTAACTGAGCCTTTTTAACATGAATTATGAATGTGCTTTAAGCCATACCATTCTGTCATGTTCTAGCAGGTCCGTGTACTGCCAGAAAATTAACCTTAACTTTGTCATGTATGCATCTCCAGCCACTTCCCCATCCACTTTATCGTTACTTGTCCTTTCTGAATAAAAGCATGCCTACAGCTTGGTCACACCACCATCATGTTTCACTTTGACTGCTATGTTCAGGGAGATGGATGCATTCAATTTCCCTTTTATCTAAGCAGAACACCCTCCATGATTTTGCTCTGTCCCCTGCATGACATAAAGCTGCAGTATGTAACATTTATAAAAATATATATGTTTTTACATATTTGTTAAAACTATCACCAAGATTGTCTCATACTATGCTGTCATTACAATGACAGTTTCAACAATGGTATAAAGAAATATATCTTTTTTTTTAGAAAATTAAATTTTTTGTAAAAGTTTCATCCTGCAGTTTTATGGTAAATGTTGTTATTGCTGACCTGTCTGGTGTGTTGCATTTGGTCTTCATGATTTGTGCACCAAGGTTCTCAAACAAACCTCCCTGTTTGTGTGTAATTTCTGTAGAATGGCTACATTTCTACAGAGAATACACACCAGATTTTGTTCAGGAGTATCAGAGAACAGGGGTCTCAAGAAAAATTTACAACAGTTTTGATATTTTTGTTTATAAAAAACAATAATAAAAAAATATGAATCAGTATTCATCCACTTCACAGCCATGCATTCCTTTCAGTTAGTGTACCGCATATAATACCATGAAACACATTGACGTTTAAGTGGTATGAATACTTTTGACAGAAGACATGGTATATGTGTAGTACTACCTTTTACCTCCTAAACCTACGTATTTCTGAAGAAGTCAAAGCGTCACTTACAGCCCAGTCGGAGTATGACCGAGTGGAGGAGGAGTCCGCTACCGTCATAGCAGCTGTAGTTGCCCTGTGCTGATTGGTCGACGAGAAACAGGACTAAGCTTCCGTTGAACGTCACTTGGTGCCACGACAACACGGAGCTGTGGTTGTGACGCCACACCACAGGGACACTAGAGAGAGGAAGGTACTTTATTAATTTTTATGATAGTAACTGATGTTGGGGAATCTTTCATACTAACTGTGTTCTTTGTCATTTTTGCCACAATACTCATGAAGATGAAACGTCCTCTTAGTGCTTGTAATATGCTGGCCTTCCTACCTGATTTGTGACTTCCCACATGCCAGTGTCACGTTCGACTCCAAACGCCCAAACTGCACGTCCGACACTGCAAACACAAGACATCGCATAAAACATTAAAGAGCATTTCATGCTCGCTTCCTGAATGCGCACACCGAGCAGTCTGACATACAATGTGTCTGTACTGTCTACGTTAATGTGATTCAAGTACCATCACTAACAGTCCAGTCAGCAGGGTTACAATAACATGACCATACACGGTTCGGGATCCGGCAGACTGAGGAGTCTTTGGCACGCATCGTAAAGCTGCTGCAGAGTGTTTGTGTTTTATCTTTTAAAGCTGGTTGCAGTCATTTTCGAAATATTACTGTCTTTCAAATAAATCCACTTTGAAACAGTTTTAAAAGTACAGCCCCGCTGGGACCAATAAAGTAAGCTACACTTTAGAACTCAAATAGTCAAAAGGAATAGACTACAATATACTCTGTCTTGTGTCCTGATTAAGTATTATTATTTAAAGGCTATAAAATAAATAAGTAAATAAAAAAATCTGAAGCAGTACCCCAACTACAATCTACTGCATATACTTGTTGTTACGTATGTTAAAAAAAAAGCGTAATTTAGATGCAGATATTTATGTAGCTATGCGGAAAAACAAAGAGCATATGTGGACCGATATCCAATATCATTATTGAATTGGGACAAGAAGCAGATGAGCTCATAGAAAACAATGAGAACTGAATTATTTCATTAGTTTGTTTCTCAATACTGTCTTGTTCACACTTATATGAAAAGTATGCCAAAAAAAATTACTTTCTGGACCTTGGACAAGGCCTGATCATAAGACAAACAACCATTAGTTAGTTTGTTTACTCCATGTATCCCACAATGCAACATAAACGTGACTATGGGAAGCAGTTTAGCTCAGGCTTGCAGTGATGAGCTTCAGACATCCTTACTGGTAGTGCTACTAATTATGGTCAGTGCTGTATAAATTAAATACACCCTTTGAATTAGAGTGGACCAGATAATAATCATACCTTCATAAGAATCGGTAATCCAACGTCTTTAAATCACTTCAGGATTAATATCGAACTGTTAACAGAACCAAAGCTGAATAAACAGAAAATGCCAGATGTAGCTTAACTGCAAAAGTTTGATGATTTCTATCACTGGAGAAATCTTCAATGTCAATACTTGCCAACTCAAATAAAACTGAAGGGTGGTGTTGATTTAAAGTATAGCAAGTGTAGTGTTTACTCGAGCAAATATTTGTGGTGGCTGTAGTAATTTGCAAAGATATTCTATCTAGTGTGTGTGAGAGTATTTGAGCACATGTTTAGCTTGGCGTCGTAACGTGAAAGCTGGCATTTACGAGAGATCTGGGGTGAAAAAAGGAAGAAAAAAAAAAAACAGCATAGTTTGGGCTGCCAGTGTGCCACGCAAACAGCTTCATTAATTCACAACCTCAGTCACTGAGGCATGCACACTCCCTGCTGGCCTCTCCTACCATAGCAGCAAACAATCTACCATTAGTTTTATGTTTTTATCTAATCTATTTTAAAGAAAAACTGCTGAACTGTAGAAAAGTTATTTAATTACTAATACTACCTAAAACAGTTTATGGATCTGCAGTGTGTCAGAAAAAAAAACAATATTTCATGAATGTTTGCTACAGATCTTTAATAAACTTTGTTTTCACTGGCAGCTTGCATTTAGTGTTTTTTTTTTCGTTTTGTTTTTGTTTTTTTGTAATTCTTTCTGCTGATGGTGGCTGCGTGAACTGAAACAGCTGGAAATGAGTTTCACAGGGACTTTGTGGTTGCATTTAGATTTCTAAGAGTGAGAGATGAATGGTGAAAGGGGAGGAGAACACTGAAATCTATTGAGACCTTCTAAAGTGAAATAAAGTTGTTAATAATCATGTGGAATGTAGGACATAACTAATCACATATGACAAAGGGCATGGTCAATAAATTTTAATTTCAAGACGGATGTTGTGGGAGGGTTATTGCTTCGATAAAACTAATGTCTGGTTGGCCTGAAAACTCAAAAGTTACCTTAACAAAGGAACAACACAAGAATTTTTACACGGAAAAAACTACTATTAATATTGTGAGTTGATCTGCGAGTGCTGCAACTGCCATCTATGGGTCAAACCAGTCAAGCCGAAAATTGACTAATTGAGTTTGAGCAATTGTTAGATTCCTGTATTTCTAAGTGAATAAAAAATTCCCGAAATGAGCAACATTAGCCAAGTTTTAGTCAGTAGTTTTACTGACTAAAACTACTGACTTTTAGTAATACATTAAGAAAGATAAAGAAGGATCATTCACATGAATGTACAGATAATAACTCAAACTGGAAGCAAAGTATTTTACACATATAATTTCATTTGAATGGAACTAAAAAATAATCTGGATAATCTCAATTTTACTCTGTAGTAAAGGGAATATTGCATTCAGTGTTTTTCTAAGCATTACGGCAAGCATACTGTCGCATCTAAAATTATTCAACCTCTACTGCAAGTTATATTTTTTGTGAAAATGTAAAATTGTTCATATTTGCAATAAACAACCTGAACCAGAAGAGGCCAAAATTCTAAGTAGGACTAATGGCACAATAATTTTAACCAAATTCACAATTAAAGTTTATTGTTCATGACTTATGCAGTCTCAAAAATATTCAACGCCCTAAAGAAAATTTTCCATGAGAGCACACGTGGTTTCACTAGACGCACCAGGAGGCTGGGGACAAGAGACCCGTCATAATCCTGCCGGTAGTAACTAAAGAAGACTGGAGGCTGAAACTGAAACTTGTGGCGATACAACAATGTAATAGTCTCTGGGTTTGAACACTATGCAACAAGGTTATCTCACATGGTAAGAAAAAGTTCAGAACAAATCTAGACTTACGCTGTCTATAACATCTCGATTACTAAAGTTTACAAGCGGTTTTGTTTGTCCTATAATAGACCATTGTTCGTTCTTATTGTCTCACTTTCCTCATCAGTCTTTCCATTTACTCAGTCGTTTTATACAGAGCTTCTCTCAACAATTTTAACTACATTTTCTTTTTTCCTTTCACCACACTCCATCCCTTTTTTTCTGCATATATGTGTGTGTGGGGGTGTGTGTGTGCGTGTGTGAGTGCGTGTACCTGGGGCCCTGGTGTAGCACAAAGAGTTGGCTGGTCTGAATGTGTGTATTCATGTTTTATTGGCAGTGAAGTACATTATTCCCTAAACCCGCAGCGTTCCACTCATATCTGATTGTGCCTCTGGCAGGAGCACCCCGACATGTGCGCACACACACATACAGACATAAAACAGCACATCCATTCATACACAAACATGCGTTTATGCACACACTCTCACACACACGCTCGTCCACACAACGATGTGCACACCAAGGCTTCAGGTTCGTCTTGACATTAAAATCAGATGGCAAAGCAGACACAGAAACTGCAAGCTGGATGAAACTCAGTACTTTAAAGACAATAGAAAGGACTAAGAAGCCTCAGGGTAGAACGGTCGGCCTCATATGAAGGTCAGTTTGTTCACTAATTAATATGGAAAAAACGGAAGAATGGAAAGGAGAAAGTAAGGGAAAAAGAAAGTAAGAAAAAAAGACAGAAAAGCACAAAAGAAAGGAAGAAAGATTTGATTTTCAGAGGCAAATAAAACTTCTTCAGACACAAATTAGCAAAGTTTTAAGTCCTTCTTAGTTTATAAAGTTTAAATACAGAAGTCCATAATAATTTATTGTAGCTCTGTCTATCAAGGCTATGCTTTAATTACAAAACTACAAAAAAAAACTAAGAATATATGTGCAGCCACATATATTTTCATAAAAATGTAACTGTCAGTTTTGTTTGCGAAGAAAGTGTGTTAAGGCGTGTGCGCGCATGTGTTACCTTCATCACTCCAAATCTGAGCACGGCTGGGAGGCAGTGACCAAGACAAAAACCAGATGACTGTGAGACAAACAGGACTGGACAGAAGGCCTGGCATCTAGAAAGACAGGGGGACACAGATGGAGGCGGAGGTCATTTAAAATTTAATCAAAAGTGACCATTTCCTGGATATGCTACTGAAAAAAAGATAAATACTGCAACTCATGGCTCGTAGTTCTCTTTCACAGGATTTAAGGCCTCAAACAGGAAACGGCAGTAATCGAGCAGCAGAAGCTCAGTGAAAGAGCTTTTCAACGTCAAATAACAGACTCTTAACAATTTATATACAAAATGACTATAAGATAAGTACAGAAAACTGCATTGTATTAATGGAGAGATAAATCCTGAAGGTCTGGAAAGAGTTTACCATGTAAATATATTTAAAACATATGCTTTCCTCATTATGAAATTGAATAGCAGCCTATTTAGATCCTGCAGCAATGGTCTATTGCAGAAAAGACCTTTTAAAAAACTATAAATATAATGCATGTATGTATATATATATATATATATAAATATATAAAATCAATTCAGCAGTCTTGTTTTTCATGAAGCTGCTCAATGCCGAAACCCAATGAGACATCTTCCGTGGGTTGACTGGCACGAAGCATAAAGAACCCACTCTTTTTATCTGAACACAAACACCATTTCTTTCAATGTCAAACAGTTCTATAATTCACCAGGAGCAAAAGAGGAGATGAGGTATGAGCAAATAATGAGCGACAGACATTTAGTTCAGAAAACATATTTACACCTTGAAATGAATAATCAAAACATATACATTCATTACCATTATTTTCACTCTGTTTAATCACATTAGACATGTTTGGAACAGAAACATTTCTTAACCTGCAGTACCACTGTCTGAACCTTCGTAATGTGTCACAGCTTATCCATATTATATTTTATTCAGCACTATCTCTACTGTCTAACCAGAGTTATATATTGTTAATAAAGTTGAATTAAGCAAGTTTTCTTGAAGTTTTATTAGCACTGTTAAATCGTCCCATAGGCTGATTAAAACCGACAAATTAATCTGCTGTCTATTAAGAGTGTGGCATTAAAGGGCCTTAAAGAGCACACCCTAAAACAGACATGCATCTACAATCAGCTTAGTATCACTGGTTAGTCTTACATTAAGGGGTGATGTATGTAAAACTTGCATTGGCATTAAAAAGATAAAAAAAGTATCATGAATATAATATTCTAACTCTGTTTGGTCAAAAGCCCATTGCTTATACCTACAAATGGATTGCTTTAGTATGCCACAAAGATTAAGCAGTGTTACTGTATTGCTAAATGGTACATCCATATACCATTATACTTTAAAAATGTAACACTCAACTTCTGCCTCTGCAGTTTTTGTCACACATGAACAAGTGAATGATGTATGAAAACAATCCAAACTAGTGTTCATCAATTAACACAGAAAATTTATATTATAAAAGATACTATTTAAGATCTACTAACAAAGATCTGGATGTACATAAAACTTTCTAAAAATCAAAAATAAAGAAGAATACTTTGAAAGACTAAAAATGCAACAGAAACTTTGCAAAGCTGAACATCTGCCAAGATTTCAGCCACGTAGGTATGAGTCAGTTATCAGAGTCAAGGTATGGCAAGGCTTTCTGCAAAAGGCTGTGGTTATTAAAAACTCAAACGTATTCCATCACACCATTCCTACGGTTTAAACTCTTTTTTAATGAGAAGATGCAGAAATTGCCAGAGGCTCTGTACCTACACAACCTCTGAGAGTCATCAGAGTGAGATGACTCTCCCTGTCCCCTATCTGTTGCTCAGATAGGGGACAGACTGCCTCCTGACCACTGCTGGTCAGGAGGCAGAAAAATGGCGGCTGAACTTTTCTCTCATTCATTTGCCAATATTTCCAAACCCAAAATTCAAGGATAGTGAGAGTGTGGAAACTACAAAGGCACCACTTACAACTCTTATCAAGGTAACACAACAGTTGGAAAACAACAAAACACATGTATGATAGGCAGCAGACTGCATGCTGGTTTTCTGTGCAGACAGCCATTTAATTAACTAGCTACTAACAAATTAAACATGAGTTTATGCATATTACAAAAAAACCCCACCAAATATATATATTTTTTCTGCACAAGGAGCTCTTAAAAATGTAAATATTGGATTGGTGAAGCCAGTATTCAGTTAAGGCAAGCATTTATTTTTTTGCCAAAGTCTAAATATAAATTTTCAAAACATTGTAAAATAAGATTACTGTAGCTGTAGTAATCTGGATTATTTTTGCAACAGTAACATTTATGTTTGAAATCTTTGAGCTAACGCTGTCAATCGGATATTCTTTCCCGTTATCACATGAGAATTTTGTAACAATTCTTCCCTAATAGGTAGTAACCTAACTTCTATTGTATGAATATCCCTTACCATTGCAAAACCAGATTTTTCTCTCATGCCATCTGCAAAGACAATCTGAATTTTGAAGGTTTATTTACAGGTGCTTGAGCTGCGATCATTGTGGCTTAGTGAGAATAACACTCCAACATGTGGTTCACAGCATCTCAGCCAAACAGATCATCTGTTATATAAACCTTAAAGTAAACAGGAGAACGAGGTGTTATGTTTGGGGCTGCCAGCGTCTAAGCAATGTGTTACATCTTAGTGACTGATTAATTGTGTTTTTTAAAGGGTTATTTACATTATATTATAAAGAGGACTCTTAAGATAACGTGACAGAAACATATGGACAAACAGAAATAAAACTGTTGATGTTTCATTGTTTTCTCCATACAATTTGCCTCAAAACACATTTTAATATGACCAGCAGCTGTAAATGTTAAATAAACAAAACACATTGGCACAGCTTGACTATATTACAGCTCACATTTATGCAGTTTGACCCCATTAAATAAATACCGACCCGTGACAAGTGTCACGCATCATGGGTTCAGTCACAATAAGCCGTTGGAAATCTCTGCAGCCAAGCGTTCCAGGTGTACATTTTGTAATCAACAATTTAATTACAGGTCGTGTTATAAAAGTTTACAATAGTAGACTGCCTCCTTCTCCAAATAATTCATGCAGTTAACCAAAACGTGAAAATTGAGTGGTTCCTACATAAACTGGTTCAAAAATATTCTTGATGTCGTTGTCAGCCCCCTTGTGTCTGCCATGCTAGGAGGTAGCACAGCCATGTTACATTCACCACCGCCACCTCAGAGTATGGGGCAAATTTAAATCTCACAGCTTTCTCACTCACTTGCTTACATTCCCCCTTTTTACTGTTAAGCTGCTGAGAAACATTCCATGAACAAAACTCTGTGGGAACTCTGGATGGTATTCATAAGCTATACAGTGATGAGAAAAGGTAATTGAATGTCTGACCATTAGTGTGTGACCCTAACCTCAATTACACATGGGTTATACTGCAAAACAGTGATCCAAAGCACACTAGAAGGTCCACCTCTTTATGGTTAAAAAGTGGGTGTTTTTTTCCCCTTAGTGGTCTTATAAAATCCTGATATAAATCTAATTGAGATGGTGTGTCACAATTTTAAACAGTTTGTTCAAGGAAAATCCTTCCAATGTGGCCTAAAAAAAATCTGCAAAGAGCAGGTCAAAACACCGCCACAGTGACGCAAGCATAGCTAAGGAAGCACAATTACTTATTCACAAGATGGTCAACTTGACTAGGATGATTCAACTCAGGCTACATTTTTTAAATATGATTTTTTTTTCATTTATTTTAAAAGTTTGACAAGCAAAGCAAACTAATCTTTCAGGAAATGTTTTGACAGTTCACTTTGTTCATTGTTCTCAGAAGCTGAAGACCTACATTCTGATCTACATCATTTTTTAATGATTTTTTTTTTCAGTAGCATAAAAAAAACTAACTTTTTTTCATATGACTAAATGTTTCCAGTGTAATGGAAGTGTTATCTTAATGTATTTTTTTCATTTTGTTATAAAAAGAAAATTCTGATAGTTAAAAGGAAACATTTCTGCTGATGTGTTAAAATGTGCAAATGGAATATTAATGTAGGAGCTTGTCAGCAACACTTAGTCTGATGTTAAACCTCACAGACACGGTTTCTGCTATCCTCCACTTTCAGCCTGTTGCTTTCTTTTTTTAGACCTTGACACTTTCACCACCTCATCTACTTGATGGCTTTTCATCATTCATATGTCAAAATGTTCAAAGTACCCAGATTTCTATTGCTCTATTAGTATAGCTTGGCTCTTCGATCATCTTAAAAAGTGAAGTATGCAGCTCACATTTATTTTAATATTTTTTTGTATACAACCCCGGTGACAAATAATTCTGTTCTATCAGTTCCAGTCAGCTGGTTCTTAACTGTACCTGACCCTGATGAGTTGTAAAGCCCCTCTTTTTTCTCCCAGTCTGATTGAGTTTTCCCACAATCTAATCCCTGCCAGAACAAAGTTCAGTAAATACATTTTCTCAAAACATTTGATTCTCCTTAAACAACACGTGGCAACACTGGCATATGTTGTTCAGCCAATACTAATTGTCAGCAGCAATACATATATTTTAAAGCAAAGAAAAAGTGAAAAGCAGTATCTTATTTTAATTCAAAACATTTTCTGGACTAAAAAAAAATGTGTCAGATTATGAGCAGAGGTCCACTGAGTAAAAAAGCAAAACAAAAAGAAAATATACTTTTTCCTTGGTTGCAAAGTAGGATAAATTTGGCTGTGCAAAAATATTTTCAAATGTGAAAAACATGACCAGTGTGTGGAAACAAAAGAAACACCCATTACTCAGTAAAGTAGCTCTATTAAGAGCAGAATTGGAAAAAAGTTATAATATTATGTTTGTAATATGTTGTGTAATTGCAGCTCTGGTTAAAGATGAGGCTGTGTCTTTACCTGTGTCCAGGGATTCTACATAAAGTTAAATGTCAGCTGGTGAAGATGAAGATCTGGTGATTAATACTGCTTTCCAGGCTTCTAATCAGTACTGATCTCTAGTGCTAGTCCCCAAGTCTCCACTTAGTTTTTATGTGAATGCACTCCATCTGGAGTTCTTTTTTCCTTTTTGAACTCTCTGCTAGACAACAAAATCTAATTACCTGTGCAAAACTAGTCTGATATTCTACATGATAAATACGAAAAGCATATGGACAACATCAAGCATCACAAAGAGATTGACTGTGTTCGCCATGCTTTCTTTTCAGGTTTCATGTGTGTGTCTTTGTCAGAGTGTGTAATCACAAGCCAATAGCCTGAGTCACACCCTCCAGTCACCCTTCTACTGTGAATACTAAACCAAACCTCTCTACAGACATGGGAATGTGGTCATTGTCACTAGGATGCATCTTTAAAGAAAGTACTCACAATTCGTAAAAGCAGAAAAACAACAAAAGTTGTAAATCCACCACAAAGCACAAGTTAGCCAGTAATAAAGCTGAAAGTGTTCTCAGAGCTTTTAACTACAAAGTGATAAAACGTAATTGCTAAAACGGGACATACAAACTTTCTCGGTGAAAAATGTTCCGCCCAATTCAAACATAGTAAAAAGTGAAAGTCAGTGTATCAAGACAAAACTCAAACAACACCTATGTGCTGAGGGGTTAGTTGAAAATGTCTTTATTGGTTCTCAAGTCTTGATGATAAAATGAGACAGAGAGAGAGAATGATCGCATTTAAAAAGGCTTTTTATTAACCAGTGTTCTCCATGGCAGCACAATCCCACGTGGTGAGTCACTCTGTTTTTGGCATGCCGCTGCACATTCAGGCAAGAGAAGAAATAAGACACTGAAAGGACAGACAGACAGAGAATAGAAGTAAGGCAGGGGGAAAAAAAGCCAGGCCTGGGGTATCGGTAGGAGGTGGAGTGAATTTGGTGAATCTTGTTTAAAGTTAGCTGATGGACATATTGCAGATCTTAGGTGTTGTAGAGAAAACCCCTAAAGTACACCAACAATACAGTACTGGAATATTTGTATTTTGAAAAAGAAGAATGACTGTTCAGTCAAGTACACTCTGCTTTGCTGGCCAGTGACATAACAAATCATTGCAGGATGTCCTGTTCAGTAGGACAGGTCATTAGAGTACATGTCATAAATTAGAAATTAACAAAGACCGATGTTTCAATAACTCTACAGCCTCCACAACAATAGTCAAAGTGTGTTTACTTGTTTGTGCCTCACATCTATTTCCAAGAGTAAAACGATGATAAGCTGTAGGGTTTTAAATTACTTAACTGTGCATTGTGTATGAGTGTGAATGAGATGGAGTGAAAAAATACACTCTGTGTGTGCACGCACGTGCACTAAACCAACAACGTAATGATGCTGAGCCAAGACGGTGGGGGAGGACTACAATGGAGCTGGTGTTTACCCAGGTCACCATGGCAATCCCTGCACACCCTGTCTTCCTGACCTTTCCAGGCGATAAGAGCACCGTTGACTGACATCCGTGTGTGTCGGTCTATATTTCCATATGTGGAGCAGCTTAAAGCGCATCAGCGGACAAAGAGCAGAGCTTTCTTTTTTGACACACAGACTACAGCAGTCCTTAAATGAGTGCCAGTGAATTTCTTGTTTTGCTGGTTGGAGTCTAGGTGTGAATGAGCTAATGGAACAAGAGAAGGGAGAAGATAAGTTTGAAGCAAAAACAAAAGTATTCACTGCAGGCCAGACAGTGTCCAAAATATGAATGAAATATGTGTTGTGTATGTACATAGATCAATTTAAAGTGGCCAACTTTACTTTCCCTTTTTATCTCCTGCAAAAGGTAAACAAAAATCCTAAATATTAGCATTCAGTGGATCACCAGTATTTAAGGAGGTTTGTGACCACAACCACCTGTGAAAGGCTAAAATCCGCAAATACTTGAAGCCCCACTAAAAATAGAGGAGGCTCTCACATTTTAATAGTTTGCACACCAAATATATAAATTTGGATTAACACACACAGTGGAAACCGTCTTAGCAGTAACACAAATACCAACACATTTAGGGCATTAGCGTACTCGTGATCGATTTTGCTTTGTTTTGAACCAGAGAAATGCCCTTCTGGCCCTCCGTCTGAATTTCGTGCGTCATCCAGGTCACGTGACTGAAACCCAGCAATACTTACAAACATCAGCAATTTTCTCAGCTTTAATTTAAGCCATATTTATAGAAATTGGGTAAGAAATAAAGGCTCTGCGATCATTTTGTGTCAGATTCCTGCTTATCCCACATCGGAACAGCCTGGTTTAGTGGATAGACTCGCCGTGTAGTAATGGCGCCTGCAGGAGCGTCGCTAGCATTAGCGGCTAACAGGCGATGTCCAAACCAGTAATGTATATGAATGAAGAAATCCTACAACTGCTAAAATCTGACACCGCTCCGTTTTTGTTTACTTTTTGTGAAGAAAGAATTTGCACTGGTCTTCTTCAGAGGTTTTGTGTCAATTTCTTAAGTAGATCTTGGTGCAGCGCCCCCACAGGCGACGGGGGCAACGGGTTTTTCAGTTAGTTTTAGTCATTTGACACAGTGCAGTGTGAATGCAAACTACAGTATTGAAAATGTAACAAATGTTTCAATTTTAGTCCCCTACTGAACAGAGTCTACCGGACTATCTGAATGCACCCTAAATCTACATTCAAAATTAACATTTACCCGAATGAAATTTTTTACATAGCCTTAATTTAATTTAAATAAAAGAGGAACAAAAAAGGAAAAAGAATAAGTTTCTGCTTGGCATCAAAGACAACATTACCTGCTGACAGCTCTTGAGCACCAAGAGAGATAAACAACAAGGTGGTAGGGAGGAATGAGAGGTCATGGTCATGGAAGGAACAGGAGTGGGCAAGCAGCGTTGTAAATATATTACCAAAAAAGGGGGCTGACAGAAGAGAATCTGAAGTAGGTCAAAGTGAACTGCTTCATTAAATTGGCACCTTCCAATTTGAAGTAATTGTCTTTCGTATGACTTAATCAGTTTCATGTCATTGTGAAAGAATTTTGGCTCGCTCATCTTTATAACATGATTTATGTTCATTAATATCTGTCACATTTGTGCATGCTTAGCTTGGTTAAGGTCCCGCCGCAGCACTTCAAGCAAGTCAGGTGGTAGGCTAGAATTTCACTAAACAAATACGATGCCTTTATTATTTTTCCTTTAGAGGTATTTTGTTCAAGCTTTTACTGTGCCTGAGATCATTGTCTTGTGCTTTGGCCCAGTTTCTGCTAAGCTTCAGCTGCCAGTTGGCATGAGATGTGTGTATTGATACGCCGTGGTTGGTTTTCACTAAACATCTCAACCTCAGCTATGTCGGTCTAAAGGACGTTGCTTAGGATGTTTGGTGGTTCAAGTTGCATCCTCCACGATTTTTTTTTCTTTTGAAGATATTTTGATTTGTGGCAAACTTCCAAGCTAAAGGTTATTGTTTGAACTTTGTTCATACTACATTGTGGATGTTAACAGAGGGAATGTTGTACACACTAACCAAAGTGTGTTGTTCAAGACACAGCTCTTTGGTTTTCGTAGCTTCACTGACCATTGCACAATCTCGTTCTAGGATGAACTTCCAAGCAAATCTACTGTTGGAAACATAGAGGATGTCTGTAATGATTTCCACTAGTGGATGATCCTCACAGAAAAACCATAAAGACAAAAGTGTTTCCAAATAGCCTCATAATCCTTCTCTAGTGCAAATGGTAATGATCTTTTTGCTGGCATTTTCTAGCTTAGGGAACCAAAGAATTCTGATAGTTCTTAATCATGTTATTTGCAAAACTTTAGAATCAAAGAAAATGTACTTTCTGTTTTTTGTCTGTCAATTCAGACATCACAGCTATGGCTCAGTTTTAGGGATGTAATAAGAAATTAGGTGACCAGAACCAAAGCAAAGATTTTTTAGCTCTTCTTAGTGGGCCCTGTTGCTGAGGGAAAGTAAAGTTCAAGTTAAATTTTCAAAGAGATTTTAGAGGAAGCACAAAAATGTAAACTAGTCAAATAAACAACTGAATAACATTTCTGTGGCCCAGTCAGTCTCTTTAGTAGATAATAGAAAGGCTTAGGCCTGTCATGATAGCAAATTTTTCTGGATGGTAAATTGTCCCAGAAGTTATTGTGATAAACGATAAAATTGTAGTTTTGAGAAGACCAGTTTCAAATAATGGTAAAAAAAAAAAGACAAGAACATATTCTCTAAAGTCAATAAACTTTACATTCTAATGAACGTTAATACTGGAATTGCAAGACATTTTAAATATCCAAAAAAAATAAAATAAACAAAACAAAAACATCAAATTAAATAAATTATGAAGTCTCTGAAAACTAAATTGTCTTTCAAAAAGAAAAACGATAAATCATGCAAATGGAAATTATTGAACTCGTTTTAATTTATCATGCAATAAATTAATTTACTGGTGATTGGGACAAGCCCAGAAAGGCTAAACATATTTGTTTCATGTCACAGAACATGCTGGATTTGTAAATGGACAAGCTTTTGAGAATCTCCAATTAAAACTAAGATTTCCATTCACTAGAATGGAGACACTGCTAATTTTATAATGCGACATACACTAACTGCTAATTACTAATTTAAGATGCAAAACATAGATCAAACTTTCAAGTAGAGTCTTTTCAGCGCTATTTCAAAATACTAAAAGTCTTAAATATGTATATTTTTTGTACAGTCCATATTTACTTTAGGGTTGCATGACCCCTGTTTAAATGCACCTTATGCTTACAAAACCTTAAGACTATGATGATGATAATATAAATGATAAAACCAGAAAGACAATGAGCATAGAATGTTAAGAGCACATACAACTTTATGTAGGAATACACTGTTAATGAAAAAAAAGAACTTTAAAAGAACTATAGCTTGCCAGAAATATTCAGCTAACAGGTTTCTCAACTTGTTTCTTACTTGTTCCCAAGCCTTAGAACATAAGAAGTAAAGGCTCCATCTGTGTACTGAGATAACAACAAGACAATCTGCAGATTAGGCCTTAAGCGTGCAGACACATGCATATGTGAAACAAAAAGGAGAGGGGAGGACATTAGGCAGGAAGAGTGGAAACTTTAAATACAAAACAGCTTTTGGCTCCTATCTGAGAATTTTCCGTTAACTTTTCAATACTTTTAGACGTAAAAAATATTACTTTGTGTGTGTGGGTTTGGCACAATCGGTGCGTGTGCGTGTGTGTATGTGAGAGAGAGCGAGTGAGTGTCTGTGGCAGTAAGGATATCTTGGCTTCAGCACTATAACGCTGGAATTTCCTCCAGCTCTGTCGCCAGGGCAAGATGGCTACCATATGCCAGCTATTTGCACACACACACACACACATACACACAAAGACCGCAATCCTGTGAGCACTCAAGTTTGTAATACTGAAGCCAATGTAACATATAAATAAACACGTACTGAACTGCATCATTTGGAGTGGGGGTTGGGAGTTTGGATTTAGCAGAAGTACATCTGCATACAAACGCTTCTCTTTAGACTGAGTTGGTGTTTCTCATCAAAGAAGTACACGTCTAAGAATTAGAAACACACGACTCAAGACAACTACTCACCTACAACAAATTAAAAACATACAAATTCACACTGTCAGCGAATAAACCTCCTGTGACAATTTCCTGCCACGCAATGAATTAGTTGCATAAATATCAACTGCAAGATTTTACACTGATTCCACTGCAATGATGAACCCAAACCATCCAAACTAAATAATATACAAGTTTAACCTGGAACTTCCAAAACATAAGTCCTACTTTTCTTTTTACGTGTTGATTGGGTCTTTTGTTTAAACTGAATGGTGTTAAATCCAGGAATTGATTCAGATAAGTAACCAAAACAAGGAAGCTTTAAAAAGGATAAAACCAACTGGTTCATCCTCAAAGGGGGAAAAGCCTCTATGCCATTAATTATTGACATATTTCAGTTCGATATTAAGGAAGAAACTCAGTGAAGCCGTGCATTTCACTGAGATGTGAATAGGGTAGAGCAGTATTTATAATATTGCAGTTTATAACTGAAATAAAATGTTGTGGGGACTCTAAAAAAAAACATTTATTTCCTTAAATATGTTTAAATTGTTCTACAGTACAAATTAGTCTAATTTATAGTCAAGCTAAACAAGATTCGAAATAGCCAGTTGTCCCTTGATGCACTCTGACTGGTCAAAAAATATCTGTCAAAATCAGAATTAGCAAGTCGGACTTTGAAGGAAACCAAAAATTATCAGCTCATCTCTAACTTATGTGGTACTTATTACCAATCTATGATTGCCTCATGTGTACCGAACAGCAGCACTGCCTGGCTGACCACATATTAGTAAAAAAAAAAAAAAAAACACGGAAGGAGAGAAACTTAGCAAGGTCTACTGATTAATGATAATCCACAAAAAGTTAAAGTTAGACTAATCACTCCTGTAAATGGGGGTCTTTAGCTTTAGTTGTCATTTTTCACTCAGGAAAGGTAGCACACATTGCTCCAGCTTAGCAAGGCTGAAGCCTTTATGCAAGAAAACCAAATGACCACAAACTGAGTTGCCAAGCAGATGTTGTCCAATGGAAGCTTCATGACTGCCAACAAGAAGAAAGCCCTCTTCTTGGGTTTTAACAGTGCATCTATTGTTCCATACAACCCACAGTTTTTGTGGTGCATCTATGCTCCAGCTCTATACTGTCTGCTCCATCGTCATGGTAAATGCAGTCTGTATGTGCACAACACTATCCACATGTAGACGCACATCTAGTAAAGAAAATGCTTTACAATAAAAACTGTTTCCCGTTCTCCTCACTGTTGGTCTTGGAAAGATAAAGTTGAGTCTTTGCCTAGCCTTGTTTGTCACAGTTCCAGTTGTTTAAGCTTTTGAGCAAACTTAGGTGAGTAATTGTTTATTTTCTGAGGCCATTTTACTGACTTAAGATCAACACACATCTGCTTTACATCAATGTCTAATTCTCTCATCTTTTCCAATTTGAGGAACAAAAAAGGATTAACACCCCCAGGTGTCCCTGGGCGTTACTCAGGAACTAAGTATTAAATTCACATACCATGGTAAACCATCACACATAAAATCTACCAGAAGATAATCACAGTATTTATAAAAAAATAACCAATTCATTTTTCTAAACATAAATCCATCATGTTAGGATCATTTCACAACGCACATACAGTGAGAATCTCTTCAACTGTTTCAGCATGTACTCTGACTTTAGTAACATTTACAGTCACAATAAAAACAAATTACAAAGATTTTTTATACATCCGGTATGCATCAAGAATTTTTGGATGTACTTAGCTGAACAAGTTCTACCATATCTTAAGTATGCCACAAGAAAACAGAAAGGCATAGATTACTAATCATAGTAAGGCTTTTCTAATACACATTAATCAATACATTACCTACACACTTCACTTACCAAATACCCCTCCAATTCAAGGTTTTTCTAAATTTTGTTACTGGAAGATTAAGCAACCACAATAAATATACATCTATTTTAGAGCTCATTACATGTCTTTACCAGGATATAAATAGATGTGGATGGTGAAGAGCAACATCCATAAGCTTAAGAAAACGTAGTAGTAGAATCATTCGTGTTCATTCATATTATTTTTACTGTTGTTGTTCATATTTTATTACACTCATTCAGTATATTACCTCATTCCGTTTACTACTGTTCAAACTAAATGCCAAAGTTATTTTTTAACTCCAAACTTGGTGTGTCTTTCTTATAAGACGCTATGCTCCATCAGAAATGTTTTTTACTTCACTCGATATTTTTAGGCCATGAGCACGTCTTTAAATGAACATATCTTCATA
This sequence comes from Girardinus metallicus, assembly GCA_903067095.1. Classification (NCBI taxonomy): domain Eukaryota; kingdom Metazoa; phylum Chordata; class Actinopteri; order Cyprinodontiformes; family Poeciliidae; genus Girardinus; species Girardinus metallicus. Next base: position 34,395 of record CAEGAE010036828.1, read on the forward strand.
CTCTTTTGAAAAGGAACTGTCACACATCAGCAAATAAATACAATGGAAAAAAGCGAGAAAGGAGGAGTTTCCACAAAAGAAATTGAAACCCTAAATCACCAGAAGATGTGATTTTATTGTTCTTCTTAACTTTATCCGTTTTAACAGTGATTAATTGTCTGAAGTTCATTCAACGGAAATCAGCTGGGAGTATTACAATTTTACCATAAACCACATTTTATTACAGTGTTTAGGAAAATACCATAGCAACGGTGTACTGGTTGTCAAGAGACTTTCAGCCATACGCACATTGACCCAAAAGTCAACCACTCTGCTCTGACAAATCCCAACCCTCACAACAGCATCTATTAGCATAAATCAGCTTTCTGTCTCCTTATATTGTGAGGTTTGTTTATGCTGCTTGTTCAGCGTGTGAAACGCAGCCGAACCATTTGACTCAGTGCAGCTACTGGCCAAAAGGAAGATGATGGTCCAACACACATCTGCTCTGTGTGAGCCAATGACAGGGTCTTTATACACTACTCCTCCACATCTGCTCTCTGTTATCCCCCCAAAAAAAGTTGCACACAGAGGCACATACACAGCACAATATGATTTGTGATCACCACCGTCAGCTACAGGTTTGACAACGAAATCTAAAAGCATTCAAATAAAAAAAAACATTTTCTTTGAATTTAATCACAGGCAAACAAAATATCAGTTTGCCTACATCTGAAAATGTATGAAATGCATGAACAAACACACTCAGAAATGCTCACACATATTGCTTGTTAATCTTGCCTGATGTTAAACTCAAAAGCAATAAGGTTAGTTAGCTTGGATCAGTTCTGCTCTGCCACACTCCTCCAATGATCTACTGGATAAGCTGTGAGTGTCTGAATCTGTGTGTGTGCCTGTGCCCGGGTGCGCATACTAGCACCATAGACTGACGCCTCTCTACTGCTGGAAGTAATTATAAGGACATAAAGCAGATAGTTGAAGATTGCTGTTTTATCCAACAGTGAGACGCTCTCATGTGCATAAACATATACACACAATATTATAAACTGCATTGTTTCCACTTCAAGAAAATTAGGTATTACATCCATTGACACAATATTATTAGTGTAAAAACTGTGATGACAGAATTGTTCTGAGGTTTTACCTAACAAAACAAAAATGTTGAGCTGTCTAAGCCCCGACATGTCAGATGCCAACTTTTTGTCAGAATGCCTACACTGCAACACCATGTGCGCTGGTTTCCAAATTATGTCAACCATTACCTTTGTTATGCCCTTTAATTTATTGTAAAATATGTTCTTAGTTTTAATTTTTGTGTTAGAGTAATAAGGTTTTTATTTTGAAGGTCAAGGTAGGTCTGGGGCAGGAAGTCAGCCATTGCGCTAGGTTTTTTTTTACTCAGTTACACATGAGGAGGTGAATCTGTCACAGTCAGCTTTTTGTATATGCCATTGACATCACCGTCTAAGTTTTCATTTAATATTCAAGAGTAGATTTTATTTAATATCTTATTTGTTAAGAATGTGTTCTTTGTTTTAACTCTTTTCTACTCATAATAGATGCAGCTATTTTATTTATGCTACAGTTTACTCCATGTTGTACGAGTGCTTGGGTCACCAGAATAAAGCAGAAGTAAAGAACCTGCATCTTGATTCAAGTGTTCATTCCATTGGAGTTAAGCTTACTGCTAAATTGTTGATAAACACACAAGCAGAGCAGAAAAACCTTAGAAATGAAAACGTACCTAATGCTGGATTATAACCTTTGCCCAACAGTAACAAAGATAGTCTTGCGCATAATTTTAATTGAGCCTTTTGGGGATTTAATGTGATGTTAAGATGAGAATGGGGTAAGAGGAGCCATTTTTCATATTTACATTAAGGTAACCTTAGTTTGGTGGCCTCCGTTGTCTGCTTCTGAACCACTGCAGAGTCTATTGGAAAAGATTACAATGAATAATCTCTAACCAAAAGTAAGGCTTATATAAAATATTCCATACGCTACATTGGTTAGCTAATGAAAGTCACGCACTCTCTTACATAATCAAGAGTGTTTTGCTTACACTGTATTTTAATTACAAAGTTGGATAGGTGTCAGAGCTGACTTCATAATATCTGGAAGGTCACCCAAGCTGCTGATGCGAGTCCCTTAAATAGTGCATTTCAAATCCAAACATTTCTGGGTTAAAGTGTGCCTTGAATGAGTGAAAAACCTAATGTCACCCTTGGGTACATGTACACACATGTGAACACATTCAAAAGATAACACTCAACAATTAGGAATATCCCAGTCCTACCTCAGTTTTCAGAGTGAATCAAATAATTGGTATGAAAATCTTTAAATACACCCAACTCCTGCAAGAATCCATTACAGTACTACAGAATCCATTAAAAGTCGTCACATGCCAACATGTCTACAGACACAGTTTTAATTAGAAAATCTGACCATTTCAATGGTTATTTCTAAAATGTAAGTGGTTCTTATGATGGCATAGAGCTACATTTAATATCACCCTTTTAAAAAGTCATTTAAAAAAACGTCTAAATATGAGACACCATAGATATTTTGATCGCTTGTTACCATGGGAAAATAACAGAGAACAAGATAAACCCAGGTTTATTCCCTACAGTGTAGAGCTGTAGGGGTGTCAAGCATTCTAAATGTTTTTATTTTATTATGTATTAGTGTAACGTTTGAGATCTGCTATCTGAAAATACTTGGATTGGTAGGGGGCAAAAAATTCAGATTGTAATAGCAGTTTTACTTAAGATTTTTGAGTCAACAGCTCTACAGCATAAACTTATGCAATATATTATGTAACATTATACCTGGCTATATGCACAGCGTTACTCAGTAAAGAGTAACTGACTCAACTTTTACAACTAGTGGTGCTCCTCTGCTGCTTGAAAAAAAAATCCTGACATTTGTTATTTTAAAATGTTTTCTTTTGATTATATTCCACAGGAATTTTATTTATAAAAGTGAACATTTCTAAAATAAAGCCAAGAATTAAACTGGATGCTGGCCATATTTTCCTTTTTCTTACCAGTATCATATTGCTAATTTAAAATATTTGCCTTTGAGGCACTTAAATCACACATGAAACCGGTGGAAAATTGCTTGTACAATCATGCTCGACGTAAAAGAATGTAACAGAAATGTACATTTTTTTTCAATGAACCCTGTTGGTCAGTGTAATACCAATGCATGTAATACTAATGGTACTTTATCCAGTGAGAAATTCCCACTGCTACCTATTTTGTGGTAAAATTCTGAAAACCATATATGCATAACATACCATAATTACTGTTATTCAAAACTCCTTCAGGTTGCTTTTAATTTCCTTCCCCATTTCTAAAGTCAACCAATGACTACTAAAATGCAGCTACAAACGGTTAAGATTTTTACAATCTCTAAATTTAACGTTGAAGTTTTGTAGCAATCAGATCATTGGGAAATTTGTAATATTGCAGGCATTTTACACTCATGGCATTACAACTACAAAAAATAGAACCTGCAGATAATAGTCCTAAGATTGTCAAACTATGCACTTTTGATGCTGAAGTAAAACAATGAGAAACAGTTTGTTTACAAATAAATATGAGAGTGATCATCCATTCATTCCCGCTCATCCTTTCCACAAATTCTTTTCACATAACTGATAAGAATTATTACATAAATATTAATGAGCAGCTTTAGCAACATCACAATGTTCGAATAAAAAACATATTTACATACCTAAAGATAGAGAAAAACTTTGTCTGGGTTTGCCAGGTCAATTCAGAGTAGGAAAGTCATAGATAAATATGTCCAAGATGCAAAGATTGACATGTTTATTGGGAGATAAAAATATCCGTATGTATGGGAAAATAAAACAGTTTATTTTTCCTCCTAGGGCTCATTTTAATTTGAGCCCTGATTTATGTGTGCTTTACTCTTGACTACCAAATGACCTTTACACTACCGACAAATCTCTCACCATGAGCCGAGCAGGAAGGAAAACATGGCAAACATACACCCAAATTACATAAACATGTTTGGGCACACACCCACACACACACAGACCCACACGTGATATAGTTATCCCTCCCCCTCCCCCCCACCCACACATATTTCAGCTGTCCCACACACACATATACACACACACACACTTGCACGACCCCTGCTTGCTAGAACCGTGAGTCACTCTGCTGGGAACTCCATGCTTTCCCCATTACTACAGACTGGATGACTGACTGTCCTGACATGTTGAGGAAGACAGGTAGAGTTTAGCCGCTAACAGAAAGACAATGATGGAAATGGGTAAAAAGTAATGAGAAAAAATGAAATAAAGTATTTAGAAAGACAGGAGAAGAGTCAAGGCAGAGTTTTACTGTATTTTATCCCAGGAAGTCGGATGGGAACTGGGATAAAAACATCTTGGCTTCCATTGTTCAATTTAAAGATTGACGAATTAAAGTTTTATTTTTATTTAAACTTATAAAGACATAAGTGGTCAACTTCACTTGGATTACAAGCACGAGCAGCATTAGCTATAGCGCCATCCTCCGGCAGGTCTGTGCAGCCTCTTCTCTTCGTATCATACTATTGTTTTCTAGAGGTTGCTTTTTTTCCTCTTTAGATTAGCTCAATATGCTTTGCAAAGGAATGTAAACCTAGTAAGTGGAACAAAAATGTAAGTCCCATGTGAAAATAAACATGAAAGAGTTGCACTTTCTTCACTGGTAGATAACTGCTCTTCTTCCAAATACAGTTGGAAGACGAAAAATACACAGATGGTGGTAGAGAGTGGTCATAATGAAATCTACATTTAGTTTAAATAGTAGCAGTTTTTCTGCATAACATACACTAGATTTAAGTAATTCTACAAGTAGATGTTTATGGACTTGATGTAAAATGTATTAAATGGTGGGAGGTTAAACGTCCAAGAGGTGAAAGAAATCATGCAAAACAGAGGAGTTCTGCTCTTTCCTAAGATCATCTTTCCTAAAAGATGATCTTCAAACAGGGCAATGAGACACCAATGACTGTCTCAGCTGACCATATCACACCTCAAGTTCTCACGCGGTATTCAGTAGGACCTCAAAGAAGCCTTGGTAAAAAGAATGCATTTCACTTTACCTTCCTGGGGAAATGTATTTTCAGATGAAATTTCTTGACCGCATGTACTGTATTAAGACACAAGGGGATATCTAGAGAAATTCCCACAAATTTGGTTTTGCTGACCCTTCCCACAGGGATGTACACTGATGTGCAGACCCAAAATAAGTTCAGTAACGTTTTGACAATGTGGGACTGAGTGTTGTCCACAGATTAACTCAAAAACTGTTCCACTTCTTCTCTGTAGTTCATCCTCATTAATGAATACACAGACGAAAAATAGTCTGTGTATTCATAGTTCAATCATTCTGATTGAACTATGATAAAGCACTTAATGACCTGCTTTTCCTGAATCTGGAAAAAAATCATGCATCAGCAAAGTAAAGACAAAGTGGCTGAGTACACATCCCTGTGGGACTCTTCTGTTTAGTTTTCTGAAACACACAGTCATTTGGTCTTTTGAAAAAGACATCCAAAATCCTGTCTGGACGGACAAGGTTTCACTTTAAGCCACTGGGAACAAAATCTTGGCACCAATGTCCATTTTCTCCTGGAGTGATAAAATATTGCGCAGGGCATCCAGTAACATGATGTAGTGTGAGGAATGTTGGAAGATCTCATTAAAGGATCCACTGCACTCCTTTAAAATAGGTGACTGTGGTTTTCACAGCAATATGGACAGCTTGATATAACATCAGCTCAAAACTGTGCATATTTTATTTC
>CAEGAE010036831.1:0-16112 GCA_903067095.1 Girardinus metallicus
TTTTCTGGATTTTTGTTTTAGATTCCATCACTCACAGTTGAAGAGTACCTATGATAAAAATTACAGTCTTCTACAAGCTTTGCAAATGGGAAAACCTGAAAAATCAACAGTGTATCAAATACTTGTTCTCCCCACTGTATGTCAGAAGCAACAGAAAGGAATAAACAAGAACTGAGACAAATAAAGAAAAACAAACCAATTGAGGAAAAAGCAGCCTCTCTAAAATCTGAGCATGTGTGGACATGCCGGAGGCCTCTCACAACAATGATTATGTTTTGAGAACTAGGGGGTAAAGAATGAGGGTCTCCGCATGGTAATGTTTCCAGGGTTGTCTCAAATCAACCCTGGAAAGAAGGAAGAGGTAAGGCAGGATAGGAGTTCAATTTCATTGATTACTTTCTCACTAATGGGCACAAAGACGATCAAAGGAAGGGTTAGAGCTCATCATTTTTGTGGAAGGTGCAGATTTAAATCCCACAGCAAACACAAAAGGACGCATGTATACTGCAGAGATGTTTTATCAGTCCCTGCTGGTGTACTCAGAAATATACTCCATCGTGATATAAATTTTTTAAACCACTATAAGGGGTTCACAATCAAACCCCTTATAGTTTGATTGTGAACCCCTTAGCTTGGGCTACGACAGATTTATACCAGAGGCTGTTTGTGGCAGCATGAGGGGGAGGCATGGGGCCTTAATGTTGGGAGTATTTCTTTGCTGCTGACCAACAGAAAAAACAGTCCTACCATTTCTCTTGTCCAGGCGAAGATTGAGAAGGGGAGAGGAGGGCAGTGAGCGAGTGAAGCCCTTCATCATCCTGATGTCTGAGGCATCCGAATCGATGCTGCTGTCATCTGTTAGTAAGCAGAAAACCAGTCAGAAAGAAAGCACAGTCAGCTGGATAAAAATTTGAAGACTTAGACAAAGAATTCCTGCCCCAACACGCTTTAAACAAACAGCTGAATTACCAAGTTGGAATGTCAGCGAGTTTTGCAAAAACCATTCATTTGATTCAGGTGTGTTTGACTAAGGATGCATCCAAAAGTGTCAGAAGACTGGCACTTGAAGACTGGAGATGCCAACTCCTGACAGATTTATACCAACGAAGAACAGAACTACATAGTGCTGTGCAGAACTAGGCTTCCAGAAAACAATGGTACACAAAAAGACCAGAGAAAACAGCAGACAGGTGTGGAATAAAGGTGTTCCAATTTGACTGAGCTTAAGTTGTTTAGAATAGATGGTTTGGTTTCCAAATCTTCATAGTTTGCAGAGAACTACCTAAAAAAAAACCCTTGCAACTGTAAATGCAGTAAAAAACGTGGTTTGGGACAGTAATGACTCAAAAGGGCTGAATATAAAAACACAATAGACTTTTTGGGAATTTTATTTGTAAAACAAATTATAAATCCAGAGAAGGTGAGATATTAAAAAACACTTTGTCATTTTATTTATCATCAATATAATCTCTCCAAAGTGTTGTACTACTCTCTGTAGGCCCAAATTCCAATAAAATACTGTGAGGTTTGTGACAGTCACAGGAAATTGTGACAGACAGCAACATCTGAACAAAGTAAAAGATGGTGGATGTACAGACCGTTGTTCAGCTTGCGACTCCTGCTTCCAAGCAGCATCTTCAGGCTGTTTCGGAACATAGTTGCAAATTAATATATTTCCTGCTGATAGTCCCTGGGGAAAAAAGGACAAAAAGAAAACAGTTTGCTTTCCAGCTGATTGGGTTCAAGAATTGACTGACATCTTAAAGACCATGCATTTTCTATCACAGTAGTTTAATTTCAAATTGAATACATTTCCATTACGCAAATGTGTATTATAGTTTTGGGTTCTGTACAACCAGTAAAGATGAACCTTTAGAAGATCCAGAAGAGAAGATATTGCATTAATACCCAGTTTCCCCAAGTGTATTATAAGTCCGCCAGACTTTACCTGCGCTTTCAGTGGTGTGCGATGAGCGAGCGGTTAGATGATTTGTTTTAGTGAACAAAGAGTCATGTCCAGCATGTATGTTTACATCACAACATGCTGCCCAGTGTGACTCTGTGTCTGCGCATAAGCCACATAAATTAAATCTCCCGTTTGTCCCATTGTAGCCAGCATAGATGCACAGAGCAGCAGATTCATCATGCAGGGCCGGTCCAAGTTTTTATGAGGCCTTGAGCAAAATTTGACTTAAGGGCCCGTTTTGCTGCTAAAAACATCAGCACCACTAACAGCATTTCACTATGGATTTAGTATATTCTAGGTGGGAGTAGTTCACAGATATATCTGTGAACAAACAGAGCTCAAACTCAAAGGTTAAATTTGGTATCAAATTGTTGCCATAGTAACAAAACAATCTTAACTATTTGAACTTTTACAAAGCAAACTTGCCAGCTCCTTTAAATCTTTGATTTAAATATTAAGCAATTCAAATTTTTTTAATTTTGTATGCTGAAACAATTACATCAAATTTAGCAACATTGATATTCTCAATAAACAAATTTGGATTAAACACAAGTGCAAATAATTGATATTCATTTTTTAATTGATTTTTTTTATTTGGTTTTAAGACTCTATAGTTATGGGTTTAAATTGCATTTCAGTGGCGATGTCATCCCCTAACATAATTACCCAGTAATTTATGTATGCTGAAAGCATTAAATCAAATTTAACAGCCTTGATAATCTCAATAAACAAATGTTACATTTATATATCTGTGGTCGGTGTTAAAATATTAGCATTTATGGGGCCCCTGTAGCCCTAGAGGGCCTTATGGAGCCGCTAACTTAATTTGGATTAAACAGAAGTGCAAATCATTGATATTCGATTTAATTGTATTTTTTGATTAGTTGTTTTTAAAACTAGTTGTGGGTTTACATAGCATTTCATTGGCGATGTTTTCCCGTAACTACCCAGTAATATTTTACTTTTTCTATTTAGCATCTGATTAATATAAAAACATGGTGGACTGCCAATGGACCACCTTGGCGCCCCGATCACCGGGCTTAGCAAGTTTTCTGGGACATACCGACAGGAACATGCTCTCATCGAATGGCAGCCGGCACAATAGGTTGCGCAATCCAAGGTGAGGCTCAGCTTGCTGCTCCCTCACCAGCTTCGCTTCCGTGCATTTGAATTGCCTTGCCACATGTACCTGGGTTTTGCTGACTCATGGAAAAATTTCTGAATTTTCTGACCATAAGCATGTTTTTGAACTCCGATAGCGTTTTTTAGTTTGGCTCTGACTGACCTGACCATTTCTCTGTCCCCACATTTAAAAGCAGAGTTTCATGCTTCAGCATCTCACGCACCTCCTTTGTCATTCAGGGTTTCTGATTTGCCCTTGTGGTGATGGTTTTTGGCTGCTAAAATCTGCACTTTCTCAATCACCAGACAGCTTTTATGTGTTTGGTGGTGGTGGGTAATTAGTATAAAGTGGGTCTCATCTGACTTTTTTTTCCTTTTTTACTAAACATCTGTCATGCAGCTGTTGTTTGAAAGAAAGCTCTAATGCAAGTGCTGAGAGGGGATCTCAACAAAGCTTAGAGACATTAAAGCTCCTGGAAAGTTCTGGAAAGTTAAAGAAAGCCACAGATTGTGATGAATACTCTTTGTTTTTAGAAATATTTTCCAGTGATTGAACATAACCATATAAAATCATGTTGCCCAAGTACATATACTAACATACTAAGTGTATATATTTCAGTATCTAATTTACAAAGCAAATAGAACTTAAGATGCAAATATGACCATCAAGTCCATCAGATGTGAGAAACTTGGACTTTATTTGAACAAGATTGTAGGTGTCCTTACCTCACAACACAGATGACTTTCCACCACAATATGAGAGGAAGAGAGAGAGAGATCAGCAATCTTTAAAAAGCCTGACCTGCCAATTTTAATTTTGGCCGATACTAACTTTTTGTGTTTCTGAAATGTTTCTAAATATAGCAAGGAAGTCACTGAGTTGGCAACAGTAGGATCACTACTGTTAACTACAAATGTGCAGACATGATCTGGTGGATGGGTCTGTCAATTAAGCTCTTTCATGGCAGAGCAAAAGAGTGCAGTGGTTGATATTTAAACCTTTGCTGAGGTAAATGAGATCGGTGGAAAAGATCAGTTTCACAAGTAAGTATCGACTGATAATGCATCTCCCAAAATTGAGGAAATCACGGCCAATTTATCAGCTGGCTGAGTGATCAGTGCACCCCTATTTAGATATGAAAGTAGCAGAGAGAGAATGTGGAAAGACATGTTTATCAAATGTCCTGAGGTCAGGACTGCAACCCCAGACTAGGTTTCCCATATGGGGCACACGTTCTACTGCTGGCCTATGTGCCCCCCTTAAACTACATGTTTTTTTGGCCTCACCCTTAACTTACATCAATTTACATAAATACTGCATCAGCACACAGAAACTGGCAAATACTTTCTCCAAATCTTTCTTTTTTTCTGCTAAGAAAATTAATACATAAATAACTGGTTTATTTTGACATTTCATTGGGCAGTAAATGTGTTATAAATAAATTTTAACACCAGCAAAGTTGATTGACTAACTAATTCTGAAAGATTAGTTGCAAAACAGAGCAGTAAAAACGTCAAACACTGAATATTCTGCATAATTTGTTTGTAGAATGTCAGGAGTTAACAAGGAGGGAAAGTTAAGAAGTGTACCATATATTGTCTGATTTAATATTCTAACAGAATGGTTATTCTTTTTAACAAGCTGATTGTCATGCCATCAGAATCTTATACCAGCTGATTCCTGATTGCCATCATCAAAAGAAAATTAGAAAGAAGCACAGCTAGGTAACACAAGCACAACAGGCAGACACTCCATCACTGGGGGCATCCTGACAGAGGGCATTACTCTACTTTAAAGTAGCTTCCAAAGCATATTAGATGCTGGTTCATTATTCAGAAAAGTGTATTGGATCATCAAGGATACCGGACAAGTAGTCCACATGCACACTTAAGTGCATTCAAGAACTCAAGTGAAACATGATAGCTGCCCATAAAATCAAACTATGCCCATTTCAGAGACAATTTCTTCCCACATGAAGTTAGATACATGCTATCTAACTGCTAATTTCCAGCACAAGTTATATGAAAATTATTTATTTTTTCACTCAGGACTCAAGACAGGAATAAATTTGCCGGTTCTAAAATCCATAAACTTTTTTTTCTGGAGACACAGAGTTAACTTTCCCAGGTGTGTTGCTGCACACGGCCAGTCATCTGGTAGAAAGAAGACCACTATAAAATCTAGATGTTTTGAAAATATTTTGGGTTGTGGAAAAAAGGTAAGTCATGTTTTTTTAAGAAAGTGTGCCATCCATCACTACAAAAATTCCAGTCATCAAAATCTGGGTAGTACTTCTGTAAAGTAGGCAACAGCGAGCAGGCTACCTTTGCCTGCACCATGTGAGTCTGCCACCGTTTTTCTCCTGATTTTTTCTTTTTGATGTTTTAAGATGTTTTGGGCAATGTGCAATTTTTAGCATGCTAACACTACCATGCTTGTGTTATTTTACACTGCAGTAATAAAAAATTATGTGTAAAGCTGTGTGATATAATCACTTGAATACTAGACACCTGACTCCAAAATTTTGGGTAGGTATTTATTCTATATTCTTGTTTTAATCTATACATCAAGGTTGAAATAATAAGTTATAGATAACTTATTATAAGATATAGTAAGTTATATAGATTACATTGTAAAAGCTGTGATAATAGAAACATATTGTTCTCATAAAAATAATTGTAGCTTTTTGTTTGAAATAAAATAAATGAGGCTGCAATATAGATTTGTTTTAAACAACAGTTAAAAAGTGTGTGAAAAGTTCAAACAGATGTTTTATTTTACAAGCAAATGTAAACTACTTTTTGTTAGAAAAAAACTGTAGGAATATACAAAGAAGTATAAAACTTATACTGATAATGTGGATTATACACATATGGAGATAATGTTTTGGGTGTGTTCACAGCATTAGTAACACAGTTTTGTAAAGCGCATTGAGATGACATCTGTGGTAAATTGATGCTACAAAAATAATCAGAATTAGACTGAAATTGAATTGAACATGTAGAGCAGTGGTGCCCAAAGTCGGTCCTCAAGCATCCTGCATGTTTTAGTTCGCTCCCTGGTTTAGCACACCTGGACAAAATGATGGCTCATTAAAAGGATTAACAAGAACACTGACATGCTGAAAAGGTTGTTACTACCACCAGGGAGAGAACAAAAACATGCAGGATGCCGGCCCTCCAGGGCTCCCCTGATGTAGAGCATGTTTAGTTGTTTGGAATGAATAACCATAACGGCAACTTAAATCTTGGAAATAAATTCCCACAAGTCTCACACTTGTTCTAAGGAGCTGTACCTGAGGTAAAGTATAATCCTAGTCAGCAACATCTGACCCTATGGATGTATGGCCACTCACACCATTCCGTCCTCTTAAGAGGGACTAGTTCCTTTGCACTGTCACAGTCAGAAAGAGAGGTTGCTGCAAGGTCTATGGCATGATGCTGCAGTTGGTGTGCTTCCTTACAAAAATAACTTCTGACCAGGAGGAATTATGAACTCAAGGGCATTGTCTTGTATTACATATAATATCAATGTACTACTGCTGCCAACAAATTGGCAGTTTTCTACTTAAAAAGTGCTTTCAAATTACACATGTTGTGAACTAAACTGAATCAAGTTTAGTTCACAACATGTGAACTAAACAACACAATCAAGTCAACCTAATAAGTATTGTAGTTTGTCCATTTGTTCTAAGGGGGTGTATGAATCACCTAATTAAACTAATACTAGACATAGGGATATTTGGGGGGAAGTTAACCGAAGCAGGGTTAAACCCCAACAATGAAGTACAGGATAAAGGAGATTACTATGGGATTACATCCATTTGCATTACTAGTGTCTAGCAAGACAAGGCGAGGAATACAAAGGACCTCCATAAACAATTTGTTCACGTGGTATTAGATTCTCCATGAACATGGTATATAAGAATATGAATTCAGGTTCATATCACCAATGTTCAAAGTGTGAAAGTTATTCTTGCCGTATCCAAACAAAGGATTGGGTTTTCCTGTCAAAACAACTGCAAATCTCCAGCTGCCTCACAAACATCCAGCCCAATACACCATTAGTCTATTTCCAGTCTTCCCAAAAGAACTACATAGTTGTTTTTTTGTTTGTTTTTTCTTGTTTTTTACAACTACAGGTGACAGTCACACTCTACAGGGACCATGTCAGAAAAGAAACTCTAGCATCACGGAAAATATATGGAAATACTTGCATTATCTTTGTGTATTCATTGCACATTTTAAAAGGATATGAACTCGCTGTGGTCATTCAGCACTGATCTGCTGAGATCAGCACAAAGTGACTACTATAACATTCATCAACACAAGCATTATCACCACATGGTCAAATTGAACACCCAGATCATTCTGTTCAGCGCATCAACCTCGGTTCACTTAAAAATTCTGATTTGAATATAATTATTACAAAGGCTTGGCTGCATTTTGCTTTGATGAATTTGGAAGATGTGATGGCGTAGCATTTGTTCACCCAGACATGCACGTACAAACGCGGGCGCTCAATGATAAAGCACAAGCACAAAGCTCGTTACAATAACATCCTTCCTTCGGTCACACAAAGGTTTCCCACAACACACACACTGAAATAAGCCTTGGAAGATACAGTAAACCCACCTCAACTATTGTTTTTCCTCAATACACATGCGATAAAAACAACGTCTGGCTCGTAGATAATAGGTTGGTCACGGCCGTCTGTGGTAATTTTCACCCCTTAGTGTGTCCTCCTCCGTAAATACCCGGCGGAAACCAGTGGAGTCAAAGTACATAAGGCGGATTCCAGTGTCTTCCTACGCCCATTTCATCACCCGAAATAAGAGTACCCTTGTCCTTCACGGATGGTGATATTATGACCGTTAATCTCCCTCCACGAGTGAGCAAGCGCTGACGTCTGGAGATTTCCTTCTGGCACTAGCCTCCTTCTCCTGTTCAACGGGAGGTGTGGTATTATTCATGAGAGGGGCGTGGTTAACACACTGACTCCGCTTTGGTCCGAGCCACGGACAACAGTAGAACCTCCTTTCCTTCCGTCACTCTCCCCCGCACTTCACCCTACCCCCGAAGCAGCATCTGTCAGGCGAAAACTGATTGAATAAGGACATCTGGTGGTCAAAGGGACACCTGCACCCAGAAAAATGACAGACCCTCTCAGCAAGGACAGTAGTATGGAGGCATTCTTAGTGCAAAAGTTTGTGCCTTGCCTTGTAACTGAGGAATTGAATTTGCAGAACAACAAAAAAACCTTTAGAAGTTTTTGCAATGGTGGATGTTTTTCAATCTTTCACAAATACCAAACCGCAATTACACTGCTTCAAATTCTAAAGTACAAGAATTGTACTTTTTGAGTCACTGTTTAAAAAAATCTTACACTTAAAGTTTTGTCCGAAAAGATCCGAAACAAATAGTGCCAAATAAATCTGCATACCTGTGTCAGAAAAAAATGAATTGTGATTTTTTTTTCACTCAGACACAAGACTAGTTATCCCTTAACGGATTCCATTCTACGAGTCACAAGCAAATTGTGACATTAAAGTAAAAAATTAAAGCATTGACAGACACTCATTATTTGTAATCTGTGCGTACATCTTGAAGTGAATGGAGGACATCCCTGGAACTAAGATTATCACCACATAGTCAAATTAGAAACCCTGGATTACAAAGGAGGTGTGTGAGTTGCCGAGGGCTGCTTTTAAAACAAAACACTGCTTGTAAATGTGGAGACAAGAGCAGTAACATGCGGTCAGGGTTAAAATAATATATGATAAAATTGTTTCAGTTGCTATATTCACCCAGTGGTTTGTACTATGAAGTATTTATTTTTCACCAGTTTTGATTTCCATCTTCTACCTAATCTCATTACTAAACAAAGAAAGGAGAACAAATTACTGTAATTTACTCTGCATGTTTGTTTAACATAGGAGTCCTGGATCATCATGCATCTGTGTTTTTTTTGCAAAGTTATGGTTTCTTCTAGATAAGGAGTTATTTCCAGGGTTGTTAAATTCTGTCTGGAAGAGGGATTCCTGAAAAGTTGCTGACTTACTTTAGTCATCTTGGATAAAAAGAAAACTCTTTACCCATAGACATAATAAATGACACTGTGTACATTGTCTTGTCTCTAATGAGAAACTGAATGTTATGTAATTGATGTATTCAGTTCTGAAGGATTGTTTCCACAGAATGATGCTACAATATAAAATAAGAAGAAAGCTTTATTTATTATTCTTTTAGCCACATAAAAATACAGCTCCCCTAGTGATACTATTTTCCAGTTTTTCAAAGCAAAAACAAAGAACAGCAAACTGTCTGTTTATGAAAAACAACGAATTGGTTCTGCAGATGCTTTAGAAAAAGTAGGCCTGTCTTGATTCAGTCCTGCAAAACAAGGAAGAAAACATGTTAAATGACAATAAAATAGTGTTTTGATCATCAATCAGCAATAATAATGATAATAATTATAGCTGCAAACAGCCACTGTGACATTGTGGTGGCTATAGGTTTTCCTGCCTCACCATCCATCACTGTCAGAAATGCTCTCACTTGTCCCCTTGGCGGTGCATTTGGTGAATCTTGAAAACGGCAATCAGTCCAGTTCAGTATAAATCCAGCAAAAAGTCTCTAAGGTTTGGCTAAAAACTGATCTTGTGCAGAGGAGTTATTCTCACTTCCTGTTTCATGGTGAACAATTGGTGAGGACTTCCTGTAGGCTTCTGAATGCATCATGTGTGATTATCATGGATTAGTGTATACAGTTTCAACCTTATGCACAGGGAGAAGCTGGAGGAGTCACCTAATAATCCCCAGTTTCTACTCTGAGTGGAGGGCGCTTAAGTGATGACATGAAATTACCACACTGATGTGTGTACCAGTGCTCCTTCAATGCACAAACAATCTGGTACAGATGACATATCAGAGAAATATGGCTTGTAGTATTCTATGAGTATTCACTGGAGTCAAATTCCAGTATAATTCTATTTGCCTCTTTAGAGGTTAATAAAGGTCATTCATATCCAGTTTGGTACAAAGTAGATGAGGCACCAAACTCATCATCTAATAACAAAAGATTGGACTTTGCCATTTTGCCACACCCAGATGTCAGTGTTAAGAAAAGCATTCAACCTCATGTTGTTCTATGTCATCAGACCCAGGTTTAAATCAGTATGAATCATAAAGTAAAAGGAAGACAACTACTCAGTAAAACGGGTGAGTTCCTGTTCAAAAGAGGTTGGGCTAAGATGACGTTACCAACTGACAATATGAAAGTGATGAGTGCTGATCATTGGAAGGAATATATAGATAGACAGACATGAACCTTATTAATCCCTTTGGGTAATTTCTGTCTCCCACACAGTACTCTAAATATGTGTCAGTCACTTAAAGCATTAAATAAAATAAAAAATTAACATTAACACCCCAATATTATAGTCAGTTTGTTTCTGTTATCCCTCCTCCCTCCTAGTGAGGAGTTGAACAGATTAAAGAGTCCCTCAATCTATTAGTTTGCACTTGGGAAGCAGCAAACTCCCACAGAACCCGCTTTGCTGGCTGCTAATAACAGTGTGCAGAGGTTGGCAAGCATTATCAATAATAATCAAGAGTTTCTGCAATGTTCTCCTCTCTGCCACTGTTGCTAGAGAGTCCAGCCTTGTGCGGACTAAACTAGTCTGCTTGATTTGTTTCTCCAGCCTGAAAATGTGAGCCTTGGAGATGCTTTCAGCCTAACACACCACATCATGTGACAAGACGCAGTAACACTTTTGAAAGGGTGTGCATAAGACTGACATGACACTGTCATAAACAAGATATAACACCTGTCATGAACATAAAGGAGTCTTCATGAATGTTTGACTGTTGTCAGTAAATGTCATTTGGTAAATGAGGACACTTTTAATACAAAGTTGACATTGTTTAAAGTATATCATGTATCTCTGTATATTATTATATTACTCTGTCATTTGTTGTTAGTCTTAACTGTGACTGTCATGAGACCATAATTGTCATTAATATGTTCCCTTTCCTCAAGTAAACTGTAACATGTAGCACCAGTTATAAATTTTATCATCAAGTGTTAATATACTGTCAAATGCTGTAACAACAGAGCCATTAATATTTTTTGTTTTACCTCAAGCCTTGAGCTAAAACGAACAATAGTGGAACACATTGGACCAGTTCTAACTAGTAGTTTTAGAACACTTTGTACTTGTAAAACTGTAATGGCTTTGAAATCATCCCAGACATCACTCAAGCAGTTCTCCCTCAGCTTCTGCTCCACTTTCCTCCTGTAGCAGTCTTTTGCCTCCTGTAATATGTCCAGGGTTACACCAACACTTGTCAAATGATCAAACTGCCACCTGTGCTTTTTCCACATGTCTTTGCATCCCTATGGACTCTGACCATTGTAAATCTGCACAGAGCAATGGTAGCACCCAGTATGATACCAATTAGACTTGTCTCTGTCAGGGTGAACAGGCTGCACTCACGATAAGTCCGATGTTTCTCCAACACAGACAGCTTGTCCATCTTATTGGGAAGCGAGTTGACCTTCCATATGAAAGGTTAGGGTAAACTTCTGGTTTGCAATGCCTCCGGCTATCAGCAAACCTAGCCATTTGCTTAGCCCCAGTTTTGCAGCCCAGGTAACTCCTCTGGGATGGTATACCTGCATCCAGCAGGTTCTTCCTGTGGGCCAGCAACTCTTCTCTTGACTAAACGAGAGAGCTGACTCTTCTACACAGGTCTGCTGTACACATATGTATTTAAAACAAAGGTAAATAAAATAAATTTAAAAGTGCTGAGGAGCAACTGGAATTGCTCCTCAGCACTTTTAACTTTCTGTTGGGTTAGGGCATACTTCCAACAGACCTTTTTTCTCATTTTAAGGGGTTCTAATGAAAAACCAAATTTCAACTGTACGTCACCTGATCACGCCTATTTATAATTCCATCAAAATACAAAAATTATAGTGGGGGTAGAAATTTGAGTAATATTTGAGTTTTTGTATGTTTATTAT
The DNA here is from genome assembly GCA_903067095.1 of Girardinus metallicus. Classification (NCBI taxonomy): domain Eukaryota; kingdom Metazoa; phylum Chordata; class Actinopteri; order Cyprinodontiformes; family Poeciliidae; genus Girardinus; species Girardinus metallicus. The sequence continues at coordinate 12,117 of CAEGAE010036831.1, forward strand.
GGTAATGTGGCCTCTTTTTTGAGTTATTTTCGTGTTTTTTTTTATATTTTTTGGATTTGTTGTGATATTTTGAAGTTATTTACATTGCTGTTATATTATTTTGATTTTATTTTTTCCTCACTTTTTGTGTTTACCTTTGAGGCTGGCGTTACCACACAAGGCCCGCCGGGGACGCCCACTTCGGCTGGCACAGGTGTTCCCTATTTGAGCAGCGTACAAACAGGAAACTGGGGGGATAAAAAGCGTAGTGGAGCGGTTGAGAGAGGCGGACGGACAGAGGGCCGGGCAGAGGGCAGCATCCGGCCGCATCCGGCAATAGCCAGCTGCTGCCGGCAGCCAGGGACACTTTGGTTGGCAGGACTAGCAAAGCGGAGGGGCAAAGCCCACCGATCCGGGAAACTTGGCACCCAGCGTTGGCAATCGCTGGAGGTCGAGGCCGAAGAGGAATGCCAGGGAGGACCAGGCCCCGGATGATGAGCGCTAGGCGAGCGGCGGAGAAATTCCGGAGAGGATGGAACGCCGGCGAGAGGACCACGCCCCCTCCCTCACCTAAGACTTTATCTCCAGCTTCTACGCCTATGCCACAGAGGCATAGGCGTAGGAACCAGGTGGAACGGGGGGGGGGACGTGTACCCCCCCAATATTGGAGACAGTCACATTCGTACCCCCCAATAATTTTACCGCAGTTGCCAAGAATTTTGAAATCTTCCACTCGAGTGCTTTTATTTTGAAGGCGCACCACAGCGCCTTCAGCACAGCGCTTCCTCCCTCCTCCCCCCCTCCCCCTCCCCTCTCTGAACGGCTCAGAGTGATTAGAGGCAGGAGGAGGAAGCAGAATGAGGTAACACGGTCACGAATATCTCTTGTTTATAATATCTTGCTGTCAGTTTACTTTCACATATATAACGAAATATTTTTGGTTAAGCCGTTTTAATTCTGGAATGGTCACATGTTCAAAATGTGATTGTTCCATGATACTATTATATACTATAATAATGATGATAATCAAATGTCTTTTGACCAATAAAATATATCAGAATCTGGTAGCCTGTGTGCTACCACAGTATTTATCTTGCTAGTTGTGAGGCAAATGATAAAGTGAGTATTGATCCTGGAATGACAGTAATTATGCTACGTGGATCCATAACTATAATCTGATTATTGGATTGTAAATAGTAACGTGTTAGAATACTTGTTACTGAAACAAGGGGTCAGATTAGAGTAACGTGTTACTGACATGTTGATGGCACAATTGTTTATGACATTTCTGCTCAAGCTATTTACTGATCTGTCAGGTTTCCGATATGCGTCCCCCCCAATGACAGACTCGTTCCTACGCCCTTGCACAGAGATTTTATTGACTCTGCTGTGTGACCTTGCCCTGCATTTTTTTAGAGACTTATTTTGTAATAAATTGTCAATGTTAATCAGCTCATTTTTAAAACCTGCTCACACTTGCTACCTTGGTTTTATTTAGATGATACCACTCTGGTCCCACATTTAGGCCTCCAAGTTAGTGCTTCTTTTGTGCTCTTATGGGTATTATTATTCCTCTAGCTTCTCCCTGTACATGACATATGATTGAAACTCTATCCACTAACTTAACCACACACGACGTCTTCAAAAGCCTGGGGGAAGTCCTTGCCAATCATTCGCCATAAAACAAAAAGTTATCAGCACTTACTGGAAGAGTGGTTTTCAACCCAACTTTAAAGACTTGCCGCTAGACTTGTATTAAACTGGACGAAAGGTGAATTGCAAGATTCGCCAAATGCGCTACCTATCGAAGAACTTCGAGAATGATGTGAGTGTTCACAAAGGTGACAGGATGGTGGTGCTAGAGCTCTGGCAGTTGCCACGAGGCTGGAATGGCGCTGAGAACCAAGGGCAGCCTATTGCTGCTTACAGCTTTAACTTGACATTGTACCTTAAACTCCCAGATCACCATGGCTCCATCCAGGCCCACACTGCTGTATTTTTCCACTTTGGCTTTCTCCCCTGATACAACACACAGCTGCCTGCAGGTCAAAACATATTACAGTTGTGAGAAATGCTTTCAAAAGTCAAAAAAGTTGTACCTCCCAAACAGTGACCTAATGTTTAAAGTCTAAAATTCTAGAAAAACTTAGATGCAATATAACTAATTGATTTATTTGTTAAAGCTGGTCTATTCTAGTTCTTTGCCATCAAGAAGTTCATATAAAACAGTTAAAAGCCTTCGGCTGATTGAAAACACTGCAACAAGAGTTCTGATGAAAACTAAAAAGTCAGTTTTAAATTTCTCTTTTAGCTTCTGTTCATTTGCTGCCTGTTAAATCTATAGTAGAATGTCCCTTCTCATCTCTGACCACATACCTGTACCCAGATGGCAAACGATAATTCAATGTTAAATTATGGTCAAAAAGGTTGATTTTTGGTTGAGATCGATGCCTGACGGTGGATCAAACATCAATTGTCCAATTCTAGTCAATTAACCAATGTTGAAAAGATGTCATTGAATCAATGTTGTTGGCATTTTAATTCTAATGATTAAAATGCCAACATCTAATCCAGCGTTTTTCATCCTCTTCCTCAAGGCACATTTTACCTGCAGGTTTGAGGCATTCCCCTGCTTCAGCACATTGATGATTTTGCTGAATTGCAATCATCTGAATGGGGTGTGTTGAAGGAGGGGAACATCTAAAACATGCAGTCAGTGCACCTTGATGACCATGGTTGGGAAGAACTGGTAATCATGTTGAATGAATGTATGATGTTTGCTGCACTGCGTCCCCTTCCATCGTCCTCCTTGTGATCTGGATGAGAGAACTGTATTATAAGGCAGGGGTTCAACATGTCTTAAATTAAGCATTCTATATTGAGAACAGTCAGTTGTGACTCCTTTTTTGTACATTTTCTTGTCTGTAAATATTACTGGCTGTGAAAAATGTGTTGACATAAAAATGTCTACAAGTCACTACAAGCAGTGGAGCAGTCTGCCTCCCCCTTTTTATGCTAGTGGTATGTCCTAAACATATAGCCCTCTTGCTGCTGGCTTGTTTGCAACCTGGTTCTGAATTGAATTTGACTCCAAGCACTTTTGCAGTTTGGCAATATTACTCTCATCTTAACTGTGTTTATTGAAAACAAAAACTACATTGTTTTGTGCCTATGCTGCAGCCCATATGATATATGTCAACTAACCTAAGATACATATTCATGAACATTAACCGTTATTAATTTAACAGTTAGTGTTCAAGTGGAACTGTACAGTTTCTATGTTTGTTCTCAGACCTATAACCAGTACATTATTTAATATTTTAGCATGTTTAAAAATTTTTCAAATGTTTATTGTCTTTCTAACAGGTCTAAACGGGTGCCTTCCTCACTCTTATTTTTGTGTTTTTCAGCTGCTGCTCAGCTGGAAAACAGCTGAGCAGCAGCTGACTGACAAGGACTACAGGAAAACTGTCAAGAAGTGGCTTCGCTATGCACCAGAGCGGGAGGTATGCATTGCAAGATTCCAAAGTGATGCCAACCAGCTCTGGGTGTACTCACTCAGAGCTAAGTTACCCCAACTCATACTGTTGCCATGGTTCATACAGTTCAAGGCCTCACCTCATGGACTCTGTTCTTCCTTGATCAATAGACTGTTCTGACAGTCAAAAAGGAGTGAAATATGTTTACAGATCTGTGCCTGTTATAAATAATATGCAATATTAGTGCCGTGTTTTTTTTTTTTTTAAGTTTGTATACACACATTTTTGGAAATATGGTAATGCAAAAAAAAAAAAAAAAAAAAGCTGCACAGTGGTGCAGTTGGTAGAGCTGTTGCCTTGCAGCAAGAAGGTTCTGGGTTCGATTCCCGGCCTGGGGTCTTTCTTCTTTCTGCATGGAGTTTGCATGTTCTCCCTGTGCATGCGTGGGTTCTCTCTGGGTTCTCCGGCTTCCTCCCACAGTCCAAAAACATGACTGTCAGGTTAATTGGCCTCTCCAAATTGTCCCTAGGTGTGAGTG
>CAEGAE010036845.1:0-72189 GCA_903067095.1 Girardinus metallicus
ATAGATAGATAGATAGATAGATAGATAGATAGATAGATAGATAGATAGATAGATAGATAGATAGATAGATAGATAGACAAAGATAAATTAAATTATTAAACTGTCCATATTCCAAAATAAAGATGCTTCTGAATTTAAATAATCAATTAGCTGTAATTAACCACATTTTTAGTTCAGCTTCATTAGCCACAACCAGGATCTGTCTAACAACATGAAGCAGGCTAAAAGAGCTGAAGAAGCTTTACACCATTCAGATAAGAAATACAGTTCTTGGCATCTGTTAGTCTGAAAACTGCATCAAAGTTATTTCTAAGACAGACTCCAGCAATCTACCAAGAGCCATTTTACACAATTGACAAAATATGGAACAGGTTTTATTGGCTCTGCGTCCAAAATTACTGCAACGATTCATCCAAGAGGTCACAAAAAAAGCCAGGATATCATCTGAAGCCTTGCAGACCTAATTTACTTCTGTTTGTGTCAATGTTCATGATTTAACAATAAGAAAGAGAAATAGATGCAAAAATTCCATGCAAAGGAGAGATTCCTGCTGGAAAGGTCCGCTGACCAGAAAGAACACCAAAATCTTGTTTAGAGTCATCAAGAGACATTGTGACAGGACAATTTTATGTGCACTGGCTATACAAAAGTGGGACTTTTTGGAAGGTGAGTGTCATGCTAGATCTGGCTGAAAGAAAGAATATTTTGTTATGGCAGAGCAGTTGAGGAGCTTTGGCATGACCTGCAATATGGCTGAATTAAAACAATCCTTCAAGGAAGAGAGGGCGAAAACTCCTGTCAGATATGAAACATTTTTAGTATGAAGAGTTTTATGATCTCGACTGGAATTTTTTAATGAATGTAAAATTAAATGAATGAGTCTAAAATTTAGCTCTTCGATTCCAATCGCTCACGTTGGGTTTGACTCGAAACAAAGAAAGTAGAAAAGAATCTCGTGCTTACAGATAAGCATGCATCTGTGATGCCAAAGGGCTCATTCTCTTCCATATGTGCCAGATAGTTTGGTAGAGAATATGGCAGCATAAACGCTTTGAAATATCAGATCTTCTTGAATTTAACACTCTTTGACTCTATCAGTAATAGTAAACATTCATCTACCATAAACAGTTGCTGATCTGAAGATTTCATTCTTAGTTTTTCAACAAGAAGCTATGGAAATTTTCTTTACCATCTTCCTCAGTCTGCATGGTCAGAAGATGGAGAGAGATCTTCCTTCAATTTAGTGGTCAGCTATTAAGGAAATGAGCGCCAGTGTCACGTTAAAATCCAAACACTTGCTAATTTTTTCTCTTTTTATCTGTTTTAACTTCCATCAACTTGCATGACAAAATGTTAATTTAATGCCTAATATTCCACACCCTGATAAATAAAGTTCAAATAAACATATGATCAGTATCAATCACAGCACCTGTCGGTGGTCACGACATTATGTCTTTTTTATCTTCAATTGTAGGTAATGGAAAATAAGTTTGTTTTTTTTTTTCTATGAAAAAAGAAAGGTAGAGTGGGTTTAAAAATGTCTGTCAGTATGCAAACAATGAATCTAGAATAACAAGCATAAAGTCAAAACTGATTTCTATAAATTGCTCTTTTTATTCAACCTAAAAATGTGAAAACTGACATTCTTTAGTAGAAATCTAAGAAGTTTTCCAGCAAAACTACTTTAGGTGGAATTGCCTTAAAAATGTCTCATGAGCAACTTTGTTTTTTTGTCTTAATTTTTTTTTTCAGCTTTATGCACAAGTGATTAAGAAAATTCAGCAGATACTTTACAAGCACAGGATGGTGTGAACATAACAGAGGAGCGTGCACGGTGTTGGTTCCTTACCATTATAGCCATTAAGCACACCCAGTGGAAAAAGACACAATGGCACGCTGCCAAATCCTCGCTGGGGCACAGCTGGCACTCGATATGGGTATATGCACTCCTCAGTTATGTGGAACACTCACATACACAATTGCATGCGGAAATGTGTGCCTGTGAATGACCTTGCTGCAAGGAGAATCAATTAAAGCAACTTATCAGTCTCTCTTGTATTGGCTATCGCAGGGCATCGATCACAAGTATGAGTCAGGCAGCAGAAAGGTGGCTGGTGTGAGCTCAGGGCACCTTCAACAGTGACAATTAGGGCATGCACAGAACATGGTGAATGTTGCAACGTTCCACCTAATGCATGCATGTAGACAGTTGTATCTAAACACATGTTAATTGCACATGTGGTTCTATATAAAAAAAAATTAAAAAGAAAAGCAAAACGGCCAAAAAGTGTCCCTTCGTTTCTGCCTCCCCCCCCCCAAATGTTTCAGCTGGTCTGCTGGTCGTTCTGGTCCACTACACACACACATGCACGCGCGCACACACACGGATACATGCTGAAGAGTCAAACTCCCCATCTCAGACTAATCAGTTGACTGCACTAATTGCAAATGCAAATATGCAAATTTATATTAATTAATTACTCCACTAATTAGTTCTCTTGTCTTTTCAGGTAATAAATCATGGTGTGGTTGAGAGAGGAAGAGAGAAAGCGACAGGACTGTGATCTTTTGTCTGCTAAAATCCTCGTCTCAGCTCTGAATCTGATCCGGTGATGCTTTACGGACAGATTTTATCAAGCTGTCATCCACAGAGATTTCTTCACTTAACTTTCTTTTTTTAATCACACCTCCAGCTTTGCTTAATTATTGCATTTGATATTTCACATGTTGTACTTGAAGGGTGGAAGCATTGTAATTTGGAAGGTATAACAAATAGCAGAGGTTGGTAAATCAGGGAGCCCGGCTGACAGTTCTTGCCTGTCAGCTTTTTTAATTATCACATTATCAGCTTTTATAGGCACAGTGCGCGGTGCAGAGCTGCAAATGAAGGCGCCACACATTGCACGCTGAGTCGAAAGCATTTCTCAATTGATGTCAGCAGTTAGAAAGGATCCGTGTCTGGATGATGAGTGCGAGGTGATGTGGTTAAGAGGATGGTAATGGTGTGGTTATACAATAGGATTCTGTCCAACGTTTAATTTAGAGTCACGTCTCGTGGGTTAGTTCTCTTTCAGAACCAATATACGAAGCAACTCTAAGTAACACCGACTCCATAACGAGCCCTGCAACAACTCTCGCTATTTATATTACACCGCCTTCAACTGAGCTCCATGTACAATTAACTAAATGCCAAACACAGAAGCTAAATGAGGAAGTGCTTACGTTGTGCCACATACAAGTGCAAGCCATTTATTTTGAGTACTTGTGGATACCCAAATGAACACTTCAGTTGTTGTCAATAATAATCTTGTTGTCATGGTGTAAAGCTGTTTCCAAAATGATTTATTGTTTTTTTTTTTTTGTCTTTTTTTTTTTCCAACATCCATCACATGTTGTTTCCAAATCTCTGACGTTTCGTTTAAGGAATGCCTCAAGTGTGTGTGGTATTCGTTCTCTTTATCTTTATGTAACCATTGATGAGTAAAAAAACCACCAACAACAAAAAAAACTACAACAATGAAGATGAAAAGCAAACATTACTATCTGCTTATAGGATGTGGAAAACTGGAGATTCTGGAGAGGAAGCATGTTTCTGTCCATCAATTACCTTACTTATTGGTTTGCTGTAACATTTTCTGTACTAATAGCATGATAACAATAACAATTTCTATGTCTGTCACGAGATTGTTATTTTTAATAAAGCAGAAAAAAGAAAAAGACAGTAAAGATACAAGAAACAAAAAAAAAGAGTAATCATTACATTGTTTCATTACGTTTGAACTTAGGAGTCAAAATATTTGAGCTATAAGTGAAACCTGTGGAAAATCTGACTTTTAACATCAGAAGAGTCTCACTTGCAATAAGGTCACAATCCAACTTTTCAGGTTTGAATATTAAACATGTTTTGGCTACACCAAGAAGTGTACTTTCAACTTCTTCCAGTTTGCATCTCATGAATTTAGTTTCACACACAGTATTATTGTACATTAGTTGAATACATAAAACACTGCATAGGCCACTTTATTATGTGCATCTGCTTAATTGCTTGTTAATACAAATAGCAAGTCAGGCAATCACATGACAGCAACTCATTTCATTTAGATCTCTAGACATCATGGAGATGACTTGCTGCAGTTGGAACTGGTGAAGAAAAGGGAAGTGACTTTGAGCGTGGCAGGATTGTTGGGACTGGACAGGCTGATCTGAGTATTTCAGAGCCCGCTGGCCTACCGGAAATTTTCCCGAACAACAAACTTTCAAATTTAAGAGAATTGTTAAAAAAAACAAAAAAAAAACAATAAAATGTATTATGATTTGCAGTTCACATGGACTCTGAGCTTACTCTAAATGTTTCATCTTTGAGAGTTGGGTGTAATTTCAGTTTAATACACATTTCTCAAAATGTGTATTTCAGTGTGACACCTGTTTACTATATCTATCATATGACATCATTATTATTTATAAATTACATTGAGTAATGTGGCTCATGTACTTCTATTTTTTATGAATTACAATTACTGCACACGTTTTTTTCAGGCGTATATAGCATTTTTTGTTTGAATATGTATACGAATTCCTTTACTGTGAGGTTGAGATACGTTAAAACATATTTTATGTAGGTGGACAAAGTTGTGTCTTTCTGTTCATTATTAGTTATGAGAACTGAAATATATCTTAGGAAAGGCCACATCCTGGAGTGTAGAGTTAAATCATTTTTGGGAGAATCCTTTGTTTAGGACAAGTTTCTTGTTGGTTTCAATCGTTCTCCCACCAACCAGTTCCTCACATGCAGCCTGGTGGACGTGCAAAGGAGAGCTGTGGATTGAGGGACTGATTACCAGAGGCCAAGTCCTAGACTGGTGTCCTCCAGCTGTGCTTTTCTACCCAATTAGAACCTCCATATGCTGCCCCACTCAGCTGCTGAGTGGCTGCACCTCCCACCCACACAGGTGGAGCATTGTCTGCTCCTTTTTGTGTATTTTGTGTGTGTGTTTTATTTGGTTGCTGTGGTCTGCTAATGCAAACACTCTAGAGACAGGTGAAGGGATTTTCTCCAATGTCCACTCAGCTTGGTTCCCAAATGTCCAAAACGTGTAATGCAATATGTCCCTGTAAGATCTGTTTCCCTTCTGTGTGTGATGGCCCAATTGTGCAAAACTTTCAAGACTGTTTTCTCACACTTATATTTCCTCCGGCTGTTGCTGCACCTTTGATAACAAGCAAACAGGTATTTAGGTGGGTGGCACAGAAGTGCTAATAGTATTAAAATATGGGAGCATGAATAATGGATATGTTTGCGAAAATGTATAATGTAAAGATGTTAGTCCTGTTTTCAGACAGAGACGGGATGCAGTCGTGAAGCGTTGCTGCAGGCGCCCGTTTCTCTTTCAAAGCACAATCTGTTCACACTCGTTCAAAGTGCCTGTGACAATCTGTTGTGGAAGAATGCGACACTTCCATACACAAAGAGTGATAAGATAAATAAAAATGTGTCACATTTCATATTTAAGTGAGAATCACATCTTTACTCTTGTATAAGCATGGGAAGACAATGGATAAATAACGGTGTAAAAGATGTGAACCATGATATTGATAAAATCATGATTGATCATCATTTCTCCAAAACACGCGAGACCCCACGATGCAGCCCACTGGTGTTGGATTATCTGGTTTTACTAATCTTTGAAGACAAGAAACAAAAACCTGCAGCTGTCAATTTTACTTGAAGATGCTTTTTTTGTCGTTTTTTTTACACATTAGGTGGTAGTGCTGAATCCACTTTTACAAATGCTGAGTTGATTGATTGGGCTGAGACTTTATTTTCTCCCATTATCAACACACTGAGTGTTAATAGGAGCTCAGTTTTTCCCCTTTCTCTTTCCTTTATCTTTGACTTAGCTTGAAACTCTTCAATCGCTTTTCAAATACATCATGGCAATTCATTTTTTTCTACTTTGTCTTTCTATGTCCTAAGAAACTCTTGAAAACTAAAATACAGCACAGCAAATACAATACAGCAAAGACTAACCCTCTTAGAAACTGTTTTGGTTTTTTGTACTTCCATCCATCCATCCATTTTCTATACACCCAATTAGAACCTTAGCAGGTTTCGGGAGGGCTGCTGGTGCCTATCTCCAGCCATGTTCCAGGTGAAAGGCGGGGTCACCCTGGACAGGTCACCAGTCTGTCGCAGTTTTTTGTATATATCTAGGGAAATAAACTACGTAAACCATATGTGAAAAAGTAATTGCTCTCCTATCAGTTGTTTGCGACACGTGGAATTGAATATTTGTAAAATGTTTTGCAGCGATTGTGACCTACTATTTTTTGTTGAACAGTTGTAATTCACCCATTCAGAGTTTAAGCATAAATGGCCACAGAATCAGACTTAAGTCTAGACTTTGACTAGGCCACTCCCAAAATCTTTAACTTGTGATCTTTGAGTCGTTCAGAAGTGGACTGAAGACTGGTATGATTTTGGACAAGGGTCCAAGAGAAAGAACTCCCACCTTCCAAAAGGATCTGTGTTTAGTTTATCAATCAGAACGTTTTCCCCAAAAGTTGTTGGGATCTCCAAATTATTAGACCTTTGTGTCTGTTTTGGTTTGCAGAGGTTTTCACTATAGAACTGTCCCATGTTTGCAATTTTTACCATTCATTTGTGTTCTATGTTTTCTTCATTTGTGGACAGCGGCTCTTACTATGGATCATTTTAGTCCCAAAACCTTAGAAATTACATTTTTACCCTAGACCCAGGTTGATTTGGAAAGGGACTAGCCTCAATGAACTCAATAATAATTTAATCAATGCAACTTGTTTGTAAAGCTCATCTTTGTCTGATATAAAAATTTGTTTGAACTGAAACATTTAAGTTTGGATAAAAGACAGAAACACTGAAAACAACCAGAATCCGTGAGAAAATCTGTAGTTTATCACAGCACTGTAAAACTAACCTAGAATTATGTACAAACCTAAAGAATGAACTGTCAACCCTTTTAAGACCCAAAAGCCCTCAAAATGTCAGGTCGACTCCATTTTATTTGGACTCCTTTAATCTTATTTGCTATAAAATTGTGAGTTAACAAAACTTATTGAAACAATATTTTGCAAACCTTGTATTTTTTCTGCCTTTAAAACAATCCATTTGTTTCCAGCTTTTTCCATAATGGCGCCAGAAAGCCTCGAGTCAGGTCACATTTATCCGTCACAGAAACACTGTAAGGGTTTCAAAAAACATTTACTCTATTAATTAAAGGCCCTCATTTGTATCTGCTTTAATCAGTGGCTGATTTATTGTTTTTCTAATGAAACTGACACACACAGTGAGTTTCAGCAACACATCATACAACATGTCTGTAACTGCTGAGTGCCTGCCTGCAAATTTGCCACATAAACTTACAGTAATGTCAGTGCTCACAACTTGTTACGCCGTTAATCCAAATGAGCTGCTGCCAGTTTTGCAGTCAGGGTCAGGATGCTGCTATCTCTCTAATCATCTCAGCCACAGAGTCTTTCAATGAGAATCTTTCACTGGAGACTTCAGGGAGCCCAATGCCCTCAGCGACTTGCATCATCTGCTGCGTGTCACAATGCTGCAGCCATGATGGGCGTCTGCCCTGCCCCCTGTGCCCACCTGAGGGGGTTACAGTTGGCAGCCACCAATCCTCACCTGACAGCCTTCCAAAAAAACTCAGAAAAAACAAAACAAAAAAAAAAACAAAAAAACGAGCCACTTGGCTGCCAGCAGAAATAGCTTCTTCCTATTCGGAGGTCGTCCCCAGTCAAGAGGAGGGAAGCTTGGCTCTTTAAGTGTTGGGCCGATTCCCAGACTCACAAGCAGCTCGAGCCGCAGGGCCTCTTTGCTTCTGGGCTCTCGATCAGTCACTCTAAATGCAGCTCTGTGCTCTTTCCAATGGATAGACAGGGTTTCATTTTTATTAAACAGCTTGATATGCAGTGCCTATGTTACACGCTGTATCAAGTGGCAGTGTGTGGTTAAGTGCCGACAACATGTTGTCGGTTCTGCTTTAGTTAGGGGACAGTTTCCTAAGAGGCCACATATAAGGGTGGAAAAGGGTGTGATAGTTTATTGATGCGCAGCTTCACGTTAAAGAGCGAACAATCAATATATCGACAACAATATCAGATAAAAGATGCAAGTAAATAAAACTCAATTAAAAGGTTACCTGAGATCACAGCTTCACTACAGAAGCACATTTCATAAAACACAAAAACAGTTTTAAATAAATAAGATACAAACCAAACAGAAATTTGAAATTAAATAATTTTTTACGTTTGTCTGCTTTAGTGGATGTTTTTTTTTTTTTTAAATCTTAAGATTTTTCTCTTGTTTTGGCATTTATTTGTGGTTTTTATTTCTTACATATTTTCTAGATTTTTGCTTGCTTAACAATGATATTTTATTCGACTTTAATTAAAACACTTTATGTGTTTCATAATTTTATATTTTTGCTCTAATAATATGATTGACTGAATGATTCAATTATTCAATTTAATAATTTTATAAATCACTGTTACAAAATATTTGTTTCAATTTTCAGAAATGAATAATTTCCATGAGTTGATACTAAATATTTTGTCACAAATATATATTTCTTTAATACATATATAAAAAAATAGCACCTCTACATATATGACAGCTGTTATATCTCAGTGCCTATTTAATTTCAATAAAAAAAAACGTTATTCTACTCAATTAAGTACCGATAAGCTGATCATCTGAATCCAATGTTAATGCACTTGAAAGCTGTATTTAAAAATTAGGATTATTTAATTTAATATTTATTTCACAATTCTTCTTACATTAAAATAATTTTGTGTTTTTTAAACATGGATATAAATTTTTTTTCTTTGAATTATTTCTCCATTTTTGCAATTTTTTTTATTTTTTTATTTCACCAAATGGCAATTTAACAAAATAGATCATTTCACTAAAGATGTAGACATAAATTGTAAAATGAGAATATCAAAAACTTTTGCAGTAGTCATTAAATTTTTTAGAGTGACGTGAAAAATGAAACTGGTGTGTGCTGCTGGACAAGATACAAGTTTTCGCCCATGTTGTGTACGCTGCTTCTGTTCAGCGCCCTCAGAGCAAATCTCTCTGCAGGTGTGGCTGATTTCTTTTAAATGGAAGAAAAAGCAAACTGATTAGCAGGTCCAGGTAAGATCTGTGCAGCTTTTTTCCCGCCAGTGGCTGTGTGATTAAATTACACGAAGCGAGTCTCAAGGAGCAGCTTAATGAAGGGACAAGCTGGTGAATGCCTCCGCACCCTCCTCCCCCTCACGTCCTCCTACTCTCCCTCCAACGAGCAGCACTGGAGCTCGGCCCAAGCCTGGGACATCAGGGTGGGTGGAGCATGGACACACACACACTCACACACGTAAGGACCTTGTTTAAATGCTGCTTAATGTACTTATTCATCACTTCATTTGACAGCTAAGAAAGAAACAATTCAAATACAGAGGATCTAAACATACATGTTGTCCTTTCTAGGTTTAAAAACTCATGACTTACAGCACACACAGAAACACACGCAGCCAGAGAAAGATTGACAAAATGATGTAGCAGACTCCACAGGACACATTTTCTATCCAGCCACCCTTGACTGGAGTTAATACAGCAAAGAAACTCATTTACACATTTTACTACCAAGTGGATTTAATTGAGCAACGACAAAAAAAAAAAAAAAAAAAAACCCCAGCAGCTCTGTAAATCAACAGTGAGCCAAAAGAACAAAGAAATCCGACAAATCTTCCTTTACAGCTGCTCCAAATATCTCACTAAGGCCAGAAAATAAGCATTAAAATCTCTTTAAAACACTGTTGATAGCTTTTGGTTACAGGCAGTCCCTGTTCACACGCCTGGCACTGGTCTTTTATGGCGAGGAACCTAATACAAGATTTCTGTTCTAGTGCAAACACAGTGGCCATAGGCACCGAGGAACAGCTGCCATATAATTGAATTAACATTCGCCTTCTGCTCCAGCACTCAGCGCTGTGCTGAGAAGTCATACGAAAACCTTCTCTGAGCTCCATCAACCTGCCCATGAATATGCATGCCGCTAGTGATAAATATGCGCTCTGTGTCTAATGTTTGTGGAGTTGCCTGCACAACGAATAAAGAGTTATACCATGTAGACTGTCTTGGGGATTGACATGGTATATATCAAGTTGGTTGATCTTTCTTTCTTTCTTTTTACCGCCACAGTCCCCCTGAGGATGAGAGCTGTGATACCTCAGATGTTTCAATGAGATTTAAAGTCTAACAGAGACATCTAGTGGACACATGCTTTGTTCTAGTAGCACAATTTCTCACTGAGTTTTAGATTTTCTAACCTTGCTCACAAGGTAAAAACATTAGTATTGTTTCTAAATAAATATGAACTTGTTTTCTTTGCGTTATTTGAGGTCTGAAAGCACTGCATCTTTTTCATGATTTTGACCATTTATTATTTTCCGCAAATAAAAACTAATTGTTTGCTTGGAATTTTGGAGACATGTCAGTAGTTCATAGAATAAAAGAACAATGTTCATTTTACTCAAACATATATCTGTAAAGAGTAAAATCACATAAACAGATCATTTCAAGTGTGACATAGTGTAATAAACTCTGAAAACTCACCAGTTTCTGTAATAAATCTATTTGGGTTTTGAATTAATATACTGAAAAAAAAACAATTGCTTTTCAGTGAAATTCTCATTATTGTGAACAGGTAGTGATACCTGGAAAAGCCTACATTATTACAGCGTAGGCATTTTTGTTTAGCCTTACGTGCATCTGTTCTATTAATGGACTACAAGTTGAAATCTATACAATTTAAAATATCACATTTTTAGGTTCTAATGCAGAGGTGCAGAAATGAAGACAGGCACACATGATCTGAGCCCTTTGAGTTCAGATTTATTGATACGGCTGTGCAGTCACAGAGCATGGTGGCACACACGGCCGCCTGGCCAGCATGGGACAGTGACACACACATGCACACCCCTGCGCGCGCACGCACACAAACACGCTCCTGGTCATTCTGTCCACTCAAGAGAGGCAGAGGACAATTACTACCAGCTTTTAAAACAATTCATCAACTTCTGTTGCAGCTGGCATCTTCAGTTATGATTACTGTGTTGCTACAGTTTTATGAACCAAACCAGATCAACGTCGTCAGCCAATTGGGTTATCTAAAACACATCACTGTTGTATCTTAAATGAGTTGTTTGGCCAGATTTACGCAGTCCACTGCATCTCTTTGTTTAATCTTCTTTCTCTCACAGCCACTCATCTAATGACACTCATCGACAGAGCAAGTCACAGTGAGGAGATCAGAAATGCACGTTAAGTATTTTTGCAGCACACACACAAACACACGCACCCATGCGTTATATCCATCTATTCTCAGTCATTAGATCACTGGTTGCTGAGATCAGTCGTTACAGAGAGACAAAACAGGAAAACAAAGCATTAAACAGACCGTTTGATTGTAACCAGAACAAAACACCATATTAAGAAGTCTTTACAGATCAGCAAGACAGCTATGTTCCTATGGTGGTCGGTATAAAGTCCTGTTAAATGTTTATATATTATAGGCTATCACAGTAGCTAGAAGAATGTAGAACAAAAACTACAAGTCTGTACATGTGTTGGTCTCTTGGTCCAGAAAATATATTCTGCTTTACCAAGTGTCAGGCAGCCTATTACAATTCCGTTTTTATTTCTAATATTTAAAGATTGTTGCACGTTACATTAACAGTTTGAACTTTTTTTTTTCTGACTTCAGCGCTGGTGAAGAAAAACAAGGTAGACAAACGCACAGGGGAGACAACAGATAAAACAAAATTACTGATAAAAAGGCGCAAACAGTAGAATAAAACTGAAAAACGGACACACCGCCTAGCTATAAAATAGACTTCTTTGAATGAACGTGAGCAAAATATAGCGCAATATCTAGCTTTAAAAATACTATATTCTGCAACATTAATCTTTAAAACCAAGATAGTCTCAGCTGAATCCTAAGTGTGAAAAATTGTAAGGAGAACTAGTCTAGCGGTTCAGCTGCACCGGGATCAGCGCAGGTTTTAACGACATCACTGAACGCGTCTACAGGTGTTACTTGTGACATGGAAAGTACAGATAGAGGCACACATTCAGCCAGTTGGCTTGCTAACCACTGACTGCATCTTTTTGATGGAAAGTAGCATATGGTTTCAGTGCATGAGAAACTGCTGCAACCCATCAGAAGCTGGTTATAAAAAACGACATGGATACAAAAACAATCTTTCCCTCACTTTTTTTTATATATCTTTTCATAATTTCTTTAAATGTTCAATCCTCTAAAATGTTTGGATATAACTATGTGGTGCAATATAATATACACAGGTACCTTCTAGAGCTTAAACTTCACACAGTAAACGTGGTTAATTTCTTAGAAAAAAAACTTTGAGGTTTAAGGAAAATAACGTCCATCACTTAGCAAATACTGCCCAGATGTGTCTTGTCTTTCAGCACAAATTAATGTGCTGAGCACAGTGCATTACAAAGGTACCGACTTAAACTTTTTCACATTTTGTTGCGTTACAACCACAAACTTCAATGTATTATAAAGGAATTTTATATAATATAGGGCATTATTTTTGAAGTGGGAAGGAAATGACTGAAAGCCCCAGTGCAAACAACTGCCTTTAGAAAGTGGCCTAATTACAGTCATTCGGTGTGTAATTTATTTTCAGTAGAAATCCAGCTCTTCTCCTACATCCCTTGGTCTATGAGACCAAGGGATGTAGTTGAAAGGCTTGTGATGAAGTCGTGGAGAAATTTAAAGCTGGGCTGGGATATAAAAGAATATTGCAAGCTTGTAACATCTCACAGAGCATTCACAGAATCCATCATCATAAAGAAAGCCATAGCAACTGCAGTTTTACTTTGCCTAAAACATGTTGGGGAAAAAAAAAAAAAAAAAAAAAGAAAAAATGTTGGCCTACAAGCAATCTTCACCGTAAACACAGCATCTCCAATGTGAAAAATGGAGAGGGCAGCATCATGCTTTGAGCTCAGCAGCGAAAGGGAAGCTAATCAGAGGTGATGAGAACATGAGTTAAGCTCAAATAAGGCTCTTGATTTAATCTTAGTGAGTTGCTGTAATAGCAGCCAATGGTGGCTGTACAAAATAGTGATTCAGGGCAGGATTTATGTGCCCAGTTTTCAGATACAAATATATGAAAAAATGTTGAAAAATTGTTTTCTTCACAGCTATGCTTTACTCTGTCAGAACAAATCCAAATAAAACGAATAAAAGTTTGTGGTACCAACACGACATAAAGTGGAAACCTTATACAAATCATAAATACCTTTGCTAGGCACTGCATAAAGTGAAAACTGACCCACATGTCCAATATGGTACATATGCAAAGTGCGCAATAAGTACATCTTTTATATACAACATTACAGGCCTTGAAATCCTGGCAAAGAGAAGCAGATACGCTTTGGATTCGCAGCCTCAGATGCGTCGCAGAAGCGTGAAAGTTTTGGCAGCCTAAGTGGCGTACGGGCGCACTGTAAACACGCTGATTGAATGTTACACCAGCGACCAAGAAGGGGAAGCTGTTTTGACAAAACTGCTCAGCAGAATAAAAGCAAAAATGAACACTGAAAAAAAAAATTAGCAACAATGTTGAGCTCTTGCTACAGCTTCAAAACACATCAGAAGGCATCAAGTAAACACACAATGTGACAATATTAGACACAGGTAGTGCATAAATTGTACAGGAAATTAATGCAAAACAAATATATTTTCAAAAAGATAAACAAAAACATTGTATTTACAAAAAAAACTCAAATGCATCTGCGCGTGTGATATGTTAAAATTGCAAAAAGCTGCTTTCTAATTTTTGGACTTTTTTTTTTTCACAAATATCTTACATTTTATCTCAAAAATATTTCCCTCACTGGACGGCTGATGGATTTATGTTCCATATTCAACCATTAATAAACATTTAATATATGTACAGAAAAGAAAAACACAGAAAAAAATAAAACCATTTGCACCTGGCTGTAAGGAATACAAATGCATTTAAATTGCAAAAAAAGGTAAAGAAAGTAAACATAAAATATTTTCTTTTTGTGGCTTTAGCAACCATTAGGAGCACTCAAAGGAAAATTGTTTTCTAAGTTAGTCTAGGTTTATTTAAGGAGTACTTGGTAATAAAACAGTAGTGCTGAAGACCTGTGGCAAGAATCTCAAATTACTATACAGACATATAATCTACATGCAGTATAGGCGTCGTAGAAGTCCCTCTAGATATGCATCTATTCTGCATATGTGGTAGTAAGTCGCAACAAATCTCTTAACTCCCATCTCCCAACAAATAAATCTAATATAGATGTATCCAGAATGTGGAAGTGGGACTTTTAAAACAGCTACAAGAGTTGAGTTAAAAAATGCAATAAAAAGGAAAATAAAAGAACGCTGCCCAAACTACCATAAAAACAAACTAGTTTGCCAGCAGTGACACTGTTATGGCCACCGGATGGAAATAAACCTCTTCATTTTTTTTTTTTTTATTTATTAAAAAAAAAAAAAAAGCAGGAAAGAAGGACTAATACACCTGACTGTTGATAAATGGTGAAAACATACATGTGATAGAAGCTGTTGAAATGCAAAAACATGAACAAAAAAGGAAGCAAAGGTGTCAGTTTTTCAGTCGTCTGTAGAGGGCAGCAGAGTCCAACTTCAACCTTTAAACAGCAACAGGGCTGAATCAGTGTAGCCATGATGCTCCTCTGCTCTGTTATTCCATCACTGCCTCTGTTCGGATGCAACAGGATACATACTTTAGAAATGTTGAAAACAAGTTTTACCAAAGTCATCATTTGCATATCAATCATTGCGACGACTCCCTATTTTGCTGTCTAGATATTTTATTTTGTATCTTATTCATACCTTCAGGCACATAAACATCTGTTTTTCTTTCAATGTTTCATTAGATCTTTATGACAGCCACTTTTGCATTCTGTCAATAATTCATAGTTGTCATTTTAAACCCACCACTCATTCCTTTGTTCTTGTTTTCTTCACCATCAGGAGATTCGCCCCCTTCTGACAACTCACCTAAAAATCAAAAGTACCAGTTTTACTTATTAAACTGACATATATATTTAAAATAAATGCAAGACTCCTAGGATGGTCAAAAGGAAATGTTCTAAATGCTGTTAATTGTGGTTCTTTAAAGAAGGTAAAAGCTTCACAAAAATGGGAGTTTGGAAAATTGCCACAAAATCTGAGGTCTGTGCATCTTTTAACGCAATACTAGTTTGTATGTCAGATCACGATGTTGACGTTTTGTCACCAGTGGAATTAGAAAGTTCAGCTGACGTACCGTTCTGCAGCAGTGGACTCTGGTGCGACGTGTTCCCAGGAGGGTTCGCCTGCTTTGGTTCCTCTGTGTTTCCATCTGGTGATCTGCTGACCTCTGCTGACTCTGGCACCTTGCTGTCTGATTTGTTCTCCTTCTGTTCAGGGTATCCAGACTCTGCCTGGACCTCCTGCGGTTCCATAGCCTCCTCCTGCTGAGCTCGCTCTTCTGCTTCCTTTTTAGCTCTCTCTTCTGCTTCTGGAGTCACATAAGAGATTAAGGTGGTTTGGCAAGGTGGAGCCTCTATCAATCAGCTAATATTGATTTAATTTAAGTGGTTTGTTCTGGTTCAGACTCCATACAAAGCAAGATTTTAAAATCTTCTGAAGTTAAAACAACCATTTACACTTTTGACCACTTGAGGGCAGCCCAAACCTGCTTTCAAGGAAATGTTACTGTTCCACACTCAAAAAGGAGAACTGGGCCTCTTTTGGCTCATATTTACATTTCACCAGCAGAAAAAGCTTTGCGAATGAGAGGTGCAACATTTTCAACAACCAAGTTGTCCAGTTCTTCCACATTAAACATTTAAGAGAACTAAGACTTACATGGCTCAGAACAGATTCTATATACATTGATCTCATTTGAGTTGGCCTGATCAGCTTAGCAAACCTTTGCATCTTAGCCCATTTATTAGCTTCAGATAGACTTCAGAATGTTTCGCTGATTTACTCCTTTCAATCAATTATCACAGCCTTTTCACTTTGTTCTGAGTGCCAACAAACAAAAAAGTGCCAAACACCTTACAACGTTCGCTAGAATATCTGCCAACTTAGTTTGTTTACACTACCTGCTGTGCAAAAAAGAACAAAAACAAAGTGAGAAATAATGGCTTGCCTGGGAGGGAGGTAAACATCTGAGTAAAACTAAATTAAACTTCGCTTCAAGCTGAAAGCAGTTCATCTTTATATTCCAGTTTTTTCCACTGTCAGAAAAACTGCGGTCTTTACAGCTTTATATGTTTTGCTGCATATGATGAACTGTGAAGGTTAAACTGCACCTTTGGTAGCCTGGGCTTTCCATCTTTCCCTGTTCTGATAGACTTCCTCATTCCACAAGGCCTTAAAGTTTTTAATGTCCACCGTCAGAAGGGAGCTTTGGCCAGACGAGCTGCTGTCAGATCCCATGCTCTTCACACTGTGCCTCTTGGTTTCCTCTGAGCTAATACTGGTTAGACTGAAAACAGAAGAAGTACATTAAAGATGAACAGTAAAACTCCAAGAAGACAACAAGTTGACAGCCATAGTTTCTGCTGAGAGGCATCTATGACAGGATTTTGGTTTGAACTGTAAACTAATAGCATACCACTTGTAACCTTTTAGTTAAGTTGCTAATGATATGTGACATTTCCTATTTTTCTTGGTATTAAATCTACAATAAAACAACATACTGATGTTTATATTTTCACAAATAATTTGAAGGCAATAAATGTGAAAAAGGATAAATTACAATAAATAAAGCACAAGTGATAAAAGGTGTGTGAGCCCTTTTGTTTTTCATGTGTCCTGCCTGTGCTGGTCTAACTAGCTTTCAATAGTGACATAAATGTGATTTATTGGTTTTGTATTTTTTATAAATTTGCAAAAATCTCTAAAAAAATGTTTCCACCTTGTCATAATGAGGTATTTGTGTGCAAAAGTTTGAGGAAATAGGTAAATTTAATACAATTTGGAATAAGGCTGCAACGTCACAAAATGTGGGAAAAGTGAAACTCTGTGAATACTTTCCGGACGAACCCATTGTAGATAAACAAAGGAAGACTTGAAAGAGCAAATATAGTTACAGACTACTGAGGCAAAGTAAAATGCTGTCAACAAGCTGCATGAGGAAAGCTGTAAACACCCAGGTGTCTATAAGCACAGCTGCATATGCACGTTTTACACTGTTTGCTTCAACTGGAGTCTCACTGAGTAATGGTAATGATGGCTGCAGAAGAGAAAGGCTGGGCTCAAATTTATGTTCAGTTGCAAGCATGGCTGCAGAGCCAGACAGCTAAAGGACTGGTTTATTATCCAATAAAAGTGCTTTCCAAGATGGAAAGTTCCTTTAAACAATCCTTTTCAGTGCAGCTCACTTGTTAAAAACACAATATTAAGGGAACTGAGCCTTACTTATGTGTCACCTCTCACAGCCTTGCACGTAGCTGATATAGAAGGAGACTGGAGAAAAAGTACCGAGCCAACAAATTAAACCAGTGGAGAGAAAATCACTTCCTTTTGTATCTCCTCAGGCAAATGTGTAAGCCAGGCCAGCTTGAAGGCTCATTCATGATCATGGATGATGAGCAGAGCTTGACTAGCGTCTCTAAAATGCCAATTTCAAGGTGTGTGGCTCCGCAAGATGAAAGGTGGAGACATTTCCATGCACAGAAATGGATTACTCATGGGAGACTCATCTGCTGTTCTCAATACTTCCATTAGACATGCTGTTGTTGCAGAGGAGCTGTAGCAGTTCAGTCATGCAATTTAGCGAGCTGTTGCTCAGAAAGATTTGAGAGGTGAAGGCTCGAAAACAAGAAAAAATTTTTTATCGTTGATTAAATAGCCTGGAAGATTAAAATCTATTCACATTTATACACAACGCCCTCTGCTTTGCTGTACTACCAAGAAAGCATTTAAACATTTTCACCAGAAATTTCTCTCATAACTTACCTTGAGCGTCTAAAGGTAGAAAGACCAGAGTGGGAGGCCTCGTCGATGAGCGGAGTGACAATGCGCTCCATCATGTCAGTCAGCACAGTGAAGGTGGGAACCACGATGAAGTCTATGAACCCTGGTGACAAACATTTCAGGAAGAATTATTGTCAGCATGGCTGTGACAGGAAAGAAGACAAATACAAAACAATTAACGGGAAAGAGTTAAAACCACAACAAAAACCTTCAATATTGTATCTACATTGAAAATAAATGTTATAAACTTACTAGCATGTATAGTTTCATGAGTATGTATGTTCTCTTGGTGTTGTGGTTGTTTAGTTGCAGAAGTCGCTCTTACAGTTGACGACAGATATACGGCTTAGATTAAGCTTAAGTTGAATCCTTGGTGAAGTACACAGATGCACTTTTTTGATTTTTCCAAAGAGCCAAGCTGAGCAATGACTGTGTTCCTGCTGCCAAGACGAACTCTGCTTATGTTACACATTATTTATTAGACAATGCTCAGCATGGATCGTTTACTAGTAAAATGTATATCAAATCTTTTCACTTTGATCCTGGTGCTGGTTTGAACCTCGTCAGTAGTTGAGTTAGATCTCCTCGATTACGATAATCCCCAAAGTTCAGACATGTCCACGTAGGCCAGCTTGTTGCATGGCTCAGATAAACCTATGTGTACTGCAGCAGGGATCAACGTGAATGTTTTTTTATGAATGAAAATTTAAAGTGACCGCTGAAAGCTCCCACAAGTTTGTTCTTTTCACTTGTAAACTTCCATTCGTATCCCACTTGTGCTTGGGCCAGAGAACAAATGTTGGATTCTGAAAAGAATTAGTTGAGCTGCTGTGAGCAGGTCGGGTGTGATTTTAGTATTCAGAAATAACAAGTAATGTAATTGTGTCCTTTTGTGATTGATAATAATTCATTAGTGCGAGACCTCACACTCTTTCCCTCTCTGACCAAATTCTCAAAACTGTATGACAATAATATGTAAAACAGATGTTTCCATGTGATTTTTGTCCAAATCAACAATGTAAAAAAATGTAAATGGAATAAGCACTTCAGAACTATTTTATGTTTTCTATGTCAGTTAAGACAGAGGTCATCTGTCTCAACCAAAGTACTCTTGAAAATCTGCTCTTTCAGTCACACACGCAGCAAGGATGTCAGATATAAACAACTTAATTACAGTATTTTATTCAGAATCCTTCATTGTTTTCCCTTTGCAAAGATAGAATTATGTGGGTGTCCTTAGAATGACTGCCCACAAATATTTGACCAGTTTTCTTGTACATTTCCTTTATTTGCCAAAAGTAGGGCTGCAACTAATGATTGTTTTAGTAATCAGTTATTCTATTAATTTTTCTGATGTTTAATTAATTTTGTTTAATTAAACAAATTGTATTATTTATTAAATTTTTTTTTACAGAATTTGAACCAGGTGAACCAACACTATGCCTCTCGAGGACTGTTTTGGTTTAGATACTGCTCTGAGTGTGTTCTTTTAGCAAATGGACCTTTTTAATCCGCATACTCCAGTTAATGATTAACAGATTGCTAAATTAGTTGACAATTATTTCAATAATAATTCAACACGATTAATTTGATTAATTGTTTCAGCCCTAGCTATATGCTTTATTTCAAGGTTACTCTGAAGAAAGAAAGAAAAAAACAAAAACTTTAGTGTTTTTGTCCTAACAGA
Source organism: Girardinus metallicus (assembly GCA_903067095.1). Taxonomy (NCBI): domain Eukaryota; kingdom Metazoa; phylum Chordata; class Actinopteri; order Cyprinodontiformes; family Poeciliidae; genus Girardinus; species Girardinus metallicus. The sequence goes on from CAEGAE010036845.1 coordinate 19,783, forward strand.
AGGAAGCAAAATGTCAGAAGCCACTCACCAATCTGAGACTGTGCAACCAACGTCGACTTTCTGTCACACAGTGGAGAGAACGGCAGGCCTAGTTCGGCTTCTTTGTCCCCCTAGAAACACATCAATTTCAACAGTAAAAGGACTTTAGATTGGATCCTACAAAAAAAATACACCACATCTTATAGGCATACATACAAGTCATCAGACATCTGATTTGTCTGAGCCCCACCCAATGTCCTTTCAGGCCACAAATCTGTTTCATTTTCTCCTCTAGTTGTCACAAACCACTTAGATGGGCAATGGAGAGGCAATATTCTTTGGAGAAGCTATTTGTTGTCGATTCACATCCCAAGAGACAAATGCCTTGTAGAAGCAGGCATGATGACAATGGCAATGAAAACGAAAACAATAAATATTGACAAAGAAACCAATGAATGGATTGGTGCATCATTTACACCTATGTCGCTTTCGATAATGTTTGCTATTGTCTATATTCATAGACAATAGTCTATGAATATTTTATAATTCACAGACTATTGTTTTATTGAATAGTACATATTGTACATTTTAATCTTCAATGGTGTCTGTCTCTTTATTGAATTAATACTTATGAATGCATAGCCCATATATAAAGATTTTTTTTGGAGGGAATCTTCTGCCGAGGTTCTATATTAAAACAGTTGCTCATTAACAACATCATTTTATTCTCGAACTTGAACAGAAGAGACAAAATAAATCAGCTGTATTGTACTGATACTGTTAGAATCCTCTACTTCATCTGCATTTAAAAGAAATCTAGATTCATTTCCATAGCCTCTCTCGTTTGTTGGCATGCATTTCAAAAACTTCTCTACTTCATTTAGGTGATGCTGATTAAATGACTGGAGTTTTTTTCAAGTATGCCAATAACTTGTCAGAAGTCCAACAAACCCTGCGGCCTCTTTGGGGAGTATACATTTACCTTAACCCAAACCTTTTTTTTTTTTTTTTTTTTTTTTTTTTTTTTTAATAAAACTGGGGTATTTAACACCCAATTGTCAAATTTTGCATAAGGTATGACAATCTTTCAATCAACCGATTTCACTGAATCAGTTTTAGTAACAAATAACCAATACACTGCCAGTTTAAACTGTACTGACATCAACAGATCATTTTTTTATTTCAAAAGCCACCAAAGTTTCCAGTGAAAATACCAGGAGAACTCACTCACCTGTCTGAAGAACTCCTCAAGCAAAGAGGTGGTCCATCGGTGATGCAGGTCCCAACTTTTGGCTGGATGGCTGATGTCAGCTGTGTGGAGAAGTAGGGAGAGAGCCTTGGGCTTGTCAATGCTGTAAAAGAGTAAAAAGGAAAACAGACACACATTTAAAAAAAATGGAAGGTCATACTTATATTATTAATTTCTCTCTCTAAGATACAGAACTGTTGAATGTTTTATGCATGGTGGAAAACAACATATACCATACCAGTATAAGGTTAGACAAAAGTATGGAAGCAACCTATAGCACACCTCAGTTGGTTAAAAAAAAAATGTCTGCAGCATAACATAAAAAGCCCAAGTGAAATAAAATGTGTTAGAACTCTAAGCTCAGGGGTTGTAAGTTATTATGTGATGGCAAAATTGGCAAATAAAAAAAAAAAAAACTGATGACATGCATTGAGATTTATTTTATAACAAGTTTGCTCAACAACAAAAAAAAATTATAAAAAGACAACAACAAAAAAAAAAGACAGCTATACAGAACATATTCTCAACAGATTTTCGTTTAAATTGGATGAAATCACTATAATTAGTTCAACAGCTCGAGCTGTTGGTCAAAATCCTCCTGTATCTCTCATTTTATGCAACAATATGAACAGCCACAGCCATAATCATCTAATTCTCACCTCCACCTACACACCTATTGTTCAGCACCAACCGGTGATCAAACGAATCGTGAGGAGGTGGTCATGGAAGCTGAGGAAACTTCAAAATGCTATGATGAGGCCACTAACTGGAACGCACTCAGTGAATGACACTGTGGTGACATCAATGCTATGACTATGTGACAAACTGCATTATCTGTGGAGAGCACAATCCCCGGCAGTACAATGAGGCTCTTCCACAATAACAAGCTCTAGATTGTCATTATCTGAAAAAGCTGCTGAACATAAGGAAAAGAGCCGTCTAGGGGTCACATACAGAGAGTTACTGAGGAGTGAGCTCAGAAAGCGTAACGATAGTGCAACGTTGTTGACAGTGAAAAGCTAGAGAGCAATCATTGGCAGAACAGTGTGTGGGATGTCTGGTCAGAGATGGAAAATATCTCTTGCTTTAAGGTGAAGCAAGAGATCTTTTTGATTGAGGTAACCCTGGACAGAGCCAATTATTTTTGAACAATTTCCTTTAAAGAAGGTAAACTCATAAGGATGTGCAGCATTGCTCTCTCATGCCTCTAGACACACAAACTTCACAGCCTCCTTGAAACCAAAGATTTTCAATACACCGTTCAGTGTCACCGTAGACCTCAATCATTGCCCTTAACACAGCCTTAGCAACATTCAACATTTATTTCGGTATACATAGCAACTTAAACTTGCATTTTTTACTTTCCTCTCTCGTGCAAAAAGAAGAAGAGGCAGCTGGAATGACTGAGCACAAAAAAGGCTGTAAATAAAGATAATGTTAGCTCCAGGATCGCTATGTGCGACTTCAGAGTACCAGAGTCTGGGTTCTAGACATCCTGTCTTCTGACAGTGCCTGAAAAAAACCTCATTCATCTGCCCACAACAGATACAGACCAGCCACTCCAATACCCCACATCATAAAAGCAAAGACAGCTTTTTTTACCCCTTCTGTATATAAACCCAGACCTGCTGTAGTTTTATTGCTATGACAGAGTCAGAGCTGTAGATGAAACCACTAAAACCACTTTCATGCAGACAAATAGGCAAGCTCAACTCCGATGATTATATTCTTTGATATTTCCAGTATTTCAAGGATGAATCTGTCTGCATCACCATGGGAGAAGCTTCTTACATTTAAAAACACCTAGAATCCTCAGTTTTTGAAACAAGAATAAAGAATGTATGTGGGAGTAAAAGGAGTCAGCAAGACCAAAGAAACTGTTATCTCCAAGTCAGCATGCCAAGGATATTTAAGCATTTCATGGTTTGGAGAATGATGCTGTAGAGTTGCCTAACTTAAAGGGGTTTTTTCTTGGGGAGTGCCATCTGGCTGAGCTAAATCAAATACTAGAAACAATGATTAAAAGTAGGGATGCAATGATATGAAAATTTGGGCTGATATTGACATGCGATATTATTGCAGCTCTGGAAAAAAAAAAAGAAACCACTACACTGAACCCCATGGGAAACCTCATGGTTATTCCACCAAATTTTGATTTTTGAAGTCTTCCTGAGTTAAAACATTATTATTGTTGTTTCTAAATGACTATGAACTTTTCTTTGCATTATTTGAGGTCTGAAAGCACTGCATCTTTTTTGTGATTTTGACCAATTCTCATTTTCTGCAAATAAAAACAAAAACAATATTCTATGAACTACTGACATGTTGTCAGTAGTTCATAGTAATTTTGCTATGGCCAATTACCAATATTTACCCATGTTATGTATATATTTTATTACTCTTTTGACCACACTATTGACTTCACCACTGCTTCTGTCCTTCAGTTAAACTCCCCACAGTCCTGTGCTGCATCTCTGTCACATGACAAAACAAATACCACACAACCAACCTCCTCCACTCATCATCCAAAAACAAATGGCAACAAGATGGGAATAAATATCGTTTGATAACATCAGCCCAGTTTTATATGTCACACCAATGTCAACATGTTAGAAATTATATAGGCCCGTACCAATATAACCAGTTAGATAGTCCATATATTCTACTGGAGTTTACCAGCAAATACAGCAAATTTATGTAAACGGTGAATATTTCAAGTATTGACTTTTCTTTGACGTCTTTATTTGCCTATTTTCTGACAGCTGACAGGTTTCAGGCCCACTTTGTGTATGCTTTGTTGGAAGAAGTGGAAAACAATCTTATCTACTGTTCTATTTGTAGCAATGGTGTTAGGCAGAATCATGCCCACCTCATTTGTTCAGAAACAGTACCACATAGAGACTAAAAGACATTTAAAGATGTTACTAACAATCCAAAATATGACTTGTGATAGGAGGTAACCCAGTTCTCTACTGTCTCTGCTATGCATGTTTTTAGTCTAAACCTAGTATTTTTATTGAACACAAGATGCTTCTATGCTGCTCTTATTGTAAAAAGACCACTATCAAGACGTCTTTGCATCATGATTCTTCCAGATGCACAGACAAACAATATTGAAGTTGAGCAGGCCATAAACTGGAGGCAGCACAATTTCCTAGACCTTGACAGTCATTTTGCATATGCTGCAGCTTTCACTATGGCCGCTGCATCTTTCTTCTTGAAGTTCTGAAGTGCTGCTTTGTTAGCAATATTGCTTGCACTTATTTCCTTAAATGCAAGGCTTATTAGATGCTAAGAAAAAATGGCGTTATGCTGTTCTTTGGAGTTAGTCATTGCAGACAAAACGGGATCATTATTTCAAGAACATCTGCCCCTGTTTGTTCCAGTGAATTTAACTGCACTCATTTAAAGCTTCATTATTGTTATGTATGCTTGTGAATGAAGTGAATAAAAAGTTTTGTGAAAAGGCAGAAATACGTGTTTATTTTTTGTTCTATTTTGTTTGAAAAGCAAATTTTATGAAATAATACAGGTCGTTTCAGTGACTTGATCACTCTGCACAATAATCTTCAAACAATAAGAACCGTCAGCACAAAAATCATGCCATAACATTAGCAACAAAGTATTTGCTCATTCATAGAGCTTCTAAAAATCAATGCATGCTTGGAACTCCTCCGGAGCACTTAGCGGTGACATAATTAGAACAATGACACACAAGTACCTAAATTATATGGCCAGAAGTGCTCCCACTTTCACCCAATATCCAGATAAAGCAATAGAATAACTTGAGTCAGAGACAGCTTTATTTCTGCTGCAGTAAAGGCTAATAGGTGGTTACCAGTCACACAATACCAATAACACAGAGAAAACGCCTTTAGGTCAAAATATAGAACATGACTATTTCTTATATCTTGTGTTTTTGTTCTTTTGTTTACTCTGACCATTTTTTTTCTATTTAAATTTCTTGAGGCTCACAGCCAGAGATGAGGGATAAATAAACTATTGCTGCAGAATCTTAACTTGTAATTTTAAATACAACTCATCCATCCATTCATGGACAGACTCCACACTGTCCCCATGTCGTGACAGTATAAAATGAGACAAATAATCTGTGAAAAGATCCCCTCCACTGACTAAAGAAAAGCATGGCTAACAGTCAAAAACAAACAGCCTGTCAACCTCGTGTATGCGCTGATAAATGGGCTAGTGGCAAAGAAACAACTTACTGTTTCAGAAAAATTGTTTATCTGTCATCAGTGGCCATGCTAACTAGCCCGAGCATTCATGCCAGGCTCTACTGATGTGGAGAAGCTGTAGTGTAGCAGAAAGCAAGGGTGAAGGCTTGAGAAGATTTGTGAGCAGCAGGTATGCAATCATGATTGACAGCATTAAGACCCTCCTTCTGGCTGTGATTGGTTGTTTCTAGTTAGCATTGGGAGCACTGCAGGAAGGCAGAGGAGATACATTTTTTCAGATTATCTGTCTTGCTATGCTGTCATTACATTGTGGCAGTATAGCAATTTTTATAAAAGTTACATACTGCAGCTATAATAACTTACTGTGACAATAAAAACTTTCTCTACACTGTTGCTTGTGAATAAGATATGAAACAGCTATGGTACTGAGTTACTGACAAACAAGAAAAGCTTAATATGCATTAAGAGAGTAAAGAAAGGTTGTGTCTTTTTATAGCATGTATGTAAATATAAGGTTTTAACATTTTAACATTATGTGGATGCTAAATAATACTTCTAATGTAAGCCATTAAATGGCCACTCATAACAGAAGATGATCCAAAGAGATAAGAAAAAAAGCCCTCTTTAATCATACTGCCTCCATTAGGCTAATCGGTCCTCTGCCCTGGTTCACAGCGTGAAGATGCATCATCCCACCTCATCAAAAATGGTGTGTAAAATACCACCTGATAACCATATCCAAATATCTTGTTTAATGGACTGATGCATGAACGAACAGCCACAGACAAATATGAAAAAGAGGCAGACTAAATGGAAGAGACACACAAAGTACACAAAAACACTCTACACATGCACACGTAGTACAAGGTTAAACAGGGGTGAGAGCGACTAGCTTCCATTTTGCTGTGTTCCATTTGTGGCAGATTGAGTCTTGAAGTGCGCTCTAAGCAGGCCTGCAGCACACTGGTTTGAATTACTTCACATTAAAGTCTTTTCATCTTCACCGCCGCCTGCAGACTGCAATCGTGTATTTATGTGTGTAAGGACTATACTGGACTGATTACCCTGCAGTCAGCACTTTTTGTCTTAAAGATATATCCATATAAGGTCATATATATTTTATATATTATATATGTATGTAGGAGATAAATTGGGAGATGTTCTGGATGTTACCATAATCGGAAAAGAATAATCTGAAGGTTAACAAGTCCCTTGCCGCCTGCTTTTTGTAGAAGCTACGGCAGTGATGACTCACCATGTTATGTGATAGTTTGTGTGATAGCTCTTTTATTTCTGTTCTCCAGCTGCAACCCTTTATCTGGTAGTACAACAACCGCCAGCTATCTCCAGGGCCCTGTGCTCGAAGTGTGCAAAAAGGAAGTTCTGTTAGGAAGTACTGGAAGTTGCACACGACATAGTAGACCGCAGGTCTGTCTGAAAATGTTTATAGAAATCTTAAGTTGAAGTGAATTTTTAAGTGAACTTTACACAATTTTTTGTTGTTTGTTTACTGAATGTCTTATCAAGGCAGTATTTTCCATCTCATATGCACAAGAAAGCTAAACTAAAATAAACAAAAAGGATCAGAGAAAGAGGAATTCTTTAAAGATAATCTTAGATTAAACCTTAATCTGTTTGGGATGTGATGATCTTCACGGACAGATTTCTTTTATTATTATCATTTTCAGCCATTTTTTTACATCTGCATTTTAAGTCATCAATGACTTAAAATTAAATAAAATGCAAAATGACCCTTCAGACTGAAGACGCTTTGAAAACAATCGTACCTCTCCACATAAGGGAGAGGCCAAATCAGATTTTCTTTTGGGTAAAAGGTCAGAATTGGACCATTTAGGCAGCTATGAAAAAGTTGGGGGAAAAAAATTTACATTTGCCATGTGAACGCAGCCAAAGCAGCATTGTTACAGCAGCGACAGAATTGATTTTAAACCAACTGACCCTTCAGGTTGCTGTAGATAGTTCTTCATGGCTTTAACCTGCTGGAAGTGACAAGACATATCAGTAGCCAACACCATCTCGATCACCAAAGCACGGAGCTCTCTGCGAAAGACATGGGAGAAAAAAATAATTAGTTACAAGCTGTTTAATCAATGTTAAACTTGCAGGTTCTAAAAGCTGAAGTATTCGAAAAACAGTTATTAAAACAAAGCTATTTATAGTAACGAGTCCTGGCTTGAGTACACCTGGAATCAGGTGAATTCAGTCATGAATGTCATTGAACCTTGAGGATGATCTAACTAGCCGCATTTATGTCAAACACAGTTGACATGGGGCTTTAGATTGGTGGATAATGGCTTTCTGCAATCTTTCTCAGTGGGGTTTTTCCATTCCCTTTACAATCATTTACATTAGAACTACGTGAAACAGACCTCCAGTCGTCCTTGGAGAGGTTGTAGAGGATGTTCATTTCATCGTCGTCCTGCAATAGGCGGTAGGCTGCACTGACGTGATGACTCTCCAACACTGAGCGATCATTGTAGAGGATGGCTGTGTCTGACCTTACAGATGAAGAAAACGTAAAACAACTGTGCATCAAAAACACCTGAGAAATTAATACATATTAATTCACTCTGTCAAGAGAATCATTCAACGTCAGATTAATCATGATCAACCTTAATGTAACTTTTTGGAAAATATAGAACTTTGACTCACTCTAGATGATGAAAATACTGCCTCTAAAATACATTTATTGTAAAATGACTTTCGTTCTTTTCTCATCCACCTTGTAAATGTAGATGAACTTTCACCCGATATATAAAGTAATTTTCTTTAAAATTATTATTAAACTTGCACAAAAATGATACAACTGAATGTTGTAGAATTTACAAAATTCCTAAGAGAAGTTAAAGTTCTGTTTTGTGTATTTGACCTTTTCCAAGTTTTGTCATCTTACAACCACAAACATGAGAGTGTTTTCTTGGGGAAATGTATGATACTGTAGTGAACAAATATAGTGTATAATTGTGAAGTTAAAGTTGATACAAACAAAAATCTGTTGTGTTGTGGTGGTAATCTGACACAACAAAACAATTCACAGATTTGGGTACTTTTAAAACGCACTATGCAAGCCAATGTTTCTTCCAGTTTTAAACTTCCTGAAATTTTAAAGTAAAAGCTGAACATTTACAAAAAGCTTTGACTTTTGAGTTTGTCTACAAATCCATCCTGTTATGATTGCACTGCGGGCGATCACAGCATGAATGTAAAGCCCCCTTGCTGTAAATGAAATCATTGATCGGGTGAGTCAGCGCCATGCATTTTTGATTTTATCATCCATTACCTTGTCTGGATATGGAAGTTGTTTGTGGTCCCTGTGTGCTCGTAGTCATGCACCGCAGCCGCAAAGATCATGGCGAAGATCTCTAGTTCGGTCAACCAATGCTGGAGGAGGAGAAAAGGAGATGTGACGGAGGCCGAGAATAAACCATCAAGAAAATCATATAGCAGAGGAGTGCAGAAAGGAAGTCAGAAAGATGGAAAAATTGAGGCATTTGACAGGCAAGAAAGATGAGGAAGTAATGAATGCAAGAGAAAAGAATGGACAGAGATTAGGCAAGAGAAATGAGAATCCAGTGAAGGGGAATGCAGGGAACGGCACATTAGGCCATGAAGATATTATGGAGGAATATGATATAAAAGATTCAGAGAAGAATTTGGCATGAGGAATACATTAGCATCAGGAATGAAAGCAAACAAATGGGGAAAAGGAGGTACCAAAAAGGTTAGGAAAGCACAAATGGAGAACTCTAGATAAGATAAGGTCTATTGGGAAACAGCATCCTATAAGCCTCCTTTCCACTGTTCTCTCATCGTCACTCTGGTTTTCACAACGTATAAATATAAGTAAAAAGGTCATGCTCTCTGTTATTCTTTCACGAGTTAATGCTATCAAAAGGTCACAGAACACACCATGCTTTCAATTTCATAGGTCAAGTTCAGACCTTTTTAAGTGCAGTTTCTGAGTACAGCAAACATCAAAAGAGAAGATCACAGGTATTACGCATAAGCAAATCAGTCCATTTTAATTCAAATACATAAATTCCAGGTTTGTCAAGTAAAATCCCAAACTACATGCAGCATGAAGCTGTAGATTTCTCACGGTATGTAGTCATAGTCATAGACTAGTTATAGTCAATCTGAGGCTCATGAGTCAGATGGAAAGTTTCCTTTAAAAGTAAAAATGTATATTGATGTATATTATTAAATGTATGCATCTTTGTAATGAAAACTACATTTTGTATCAATCTGATATAATATTCTAAACTGAATGGTATGTTTTCATTAGATGTGAGCATACAATCATCATAATCAGCAAAAATAAAGACTTGGAAAGAGGAGTCTGTGTGTAAGCCATTTATGATGGCATTTGTTAGAAATGAAGGCTCTTCTGTTGAGCATTAAGTCCAGGCATGTCTTTGAACTCTGTCTCTCAGTTTGGCTGCACTGCTGTTTTGTGTAGTGTGTGTACTGAGATCATGAATATATCTCAGTACCGACGTCACCGTCTTGTATTTTTTCATATTTAATAATTAACTGACCATTTGAGGATGAAATATTTAAAATTTTATGAGTGGATCAAAGTGATCAAATCATTTCTAGCTGTACTAATTTGAAATTAGGTAGAGCAGCTGTCAGTTGGAGCAGCTTCAAACATTAGCAGGTAAAGGAGAACAATCTTTATGAGTCCAGAAAGAGCATCTGCAGAGTGTAGCATGGGATGAAGTCATGTTCAAATTTGATCATTCTTGCAACAGTTGAGTAGCATGTGCATAAATTGTGTAGCAACGGGACATACATGCAATGCAGGTGAAATTTTAAGAGGTGTGACAATAGTGCCATATAATCTTTTGACATGTCCGAACAAATCCATGGCAACCTATACTGCAATATAATTTGTAGGATAAAATGCCAGGCAGATACCCAAAAGTATAATTCCCTTCATTTTAAACGTTTGTCAATTTAAACCCCCAATTTGTAGTTTTGTGCTGTCACGTTGTCTCTTCTGTCTTTCTTCAAATTTAACTGCATCCTATTTTGGAAGACCCAGTATTTTACCCTGTTTCTATTTATTCTAGTTATGATGTCTATCTAGACTAGTTGTTTAACATGAAATGCGACAGATTACGACTCCTAATCAAGCCAAAATAACTCTAAACAACCTTCTCCTGGTATCTATCAGTCATAAAAATATTTTTTTCTGGATGAGTGCACATTGAGGCATGTATGGTATATTACAACCTATCACAAACATTTTCACTTCATATCAAACTTTCTTGAGTTTTAAAATTTGAGAAATAAACAAAAATGCAAAATTGCAAAATTAAAAAAATGGTAATAGACCAGCAACCATCTGACGTGTTTATTTTCATTTTATAGGATTAGCTGGATCCAATGAGTATATGAAATATAAAAGACACAATGGTGAGTGGGCAATTCCTCTGAGATGAGCATTCATGACTCACTCACCCAGCGAGGGGATTTAGCTCAGGGAGCCAGGTCGATATTGGTGACTAATCAACAGTGGGTGATGGGGTCATTAAGAACAGGGTGGGGACAAAATGGTCAATCCACTGCTCTGTAACTCTCATAAACCAGTTTTATGAATGACCTGTTGATTGTTGATTTAGATGAGTCTGGAGGGTTTTTTAAAAATTATAAATGCTGCTCTACTGCTCTCCCAGGAGCCTGTGGTCAGGGAATGAATGTGACTTTACTCCACAAGACAGAGCCCAGAGAAACACACTGTGTCGGCAGCTGTCGCAGCCACCTTATTAAGGTGATTAAGTAAAAACAGTGGGAGTGGGGGTGGCATTCTCTTTGGAAAGTCATAGACTTTGAAGTCAGGGTTGTGTTTTTCATTTTGAAATGAATGTTGTGTCACATGTGCCCTCAAGTTATTTCTGTGAGAAGCTGAAGAATGTAGGTCAGAACATGTTACCAAAAAAAACTCACAAAACATGTGAAAATGTAGTCATCTTTTAAAACAAAGGAGTTTTGATTTTATTTTCTTGACGTGACCATACATTTTCAGGATAAATAGTAAACTACAGTTTTATGGCAACCCCCCCACCAAAAAAAAAAAAAACAGATTTATTTAGTAAAACATACTCTCATCTATCCATGTAATTTTTATCTGCCTAGAAACTGAATGTCATGAAAAGCTGCAATTAGGCTGGCATACGTCAGCTGACAGAGATGTTCTGAATACCCATGGGATAAAATCCCTTTCATTTTACAGACTTAGCTTCAGTCCAATGCGCTTTCCTTGTTGGAACTCAACCTCAACGCTCAACTTGTGTCTGTAGATGCTCAGAGCTTAGACAAATTATGCAATCTAAGCCGCATGTTTCCTACTCACCACCATGCCAGTCTTGAGAAGCAGGTAGTGTACAGTCTGGGTTACATCAGCAGCATGGATCAGGTTGTGGTAGGGATTTTTATGTTTGCTATATCCCACTTCCAGGGCTTCCACGAATGACACCACCGCAGAGATCGGAATCTAAAAAGTGCAGAATCGAAAGAGTCTGAGTTACTAACACTTAGAGCAAATCCTAAAGCTAACTTGTGACTTAATGGGTGCAGCATCGGAAACCAATGTCATAAAATCATCCATCAGAATCACTTGGGCTACAGCATCTTATGATTACATATTCATATCTGCTTTACAGCCTGTGTCATTTACTGCCAGATGCTATCAGTACCAGTGGATTGTCGTAAGCTATTAGACACTGTGGAAAATGAGCTGCACAACTATTAAAAGCAGATGAAGTGTGTCTAAACCCCACTATAAAATTATCATTACTGGAATAAAACAACATAAACTTGGTCTTAAGGGACTGAAATTGTGTGCCTGCTTTCATCAATTTGGAAATGTAGACGGTTCTTGTCAGGATTGAAGAGGGCTTCTTTAACCTTGTTTTAATGGCATGAAAACATCAATGACCCGTGATGCAGAAAGTTACATCTTTGAGAGTTTACCTTAAAGCGGCTTATGAGATCATATCTTGTGAGCAACTCATAGAATATAAACTTAAGAGCGTGATCCCCGCTGGCCTCATTTAGGGCAAACACATCAAACGACCATTTGTCAACATTCTGTGAGGGAGAGAAAAAAAAATATACAAAGAATTAAACTGTAACTCTCAAGCAATAATTTATAAAATTATTATTACTTTATGGGACAGGCCAAAACAAAGCATAATTGTTAAGTGAAGGGAAAGAGATACCTCATTTTCACATTTAGCTCCCATTCACTAAATAACATTTAGAGAAACCAACTATCTTTAGAAACCATCTAATTGTTTGGCTATATATTTTCCTCTAAGTTGAAATACAATTTCTAGGAAAAAGCCAATTAGGCTTGGTAAAAGAACTTTACTGAACAAATATCATCATGAAAAATAAGCTTAGACAGGTCACATATGAAGTTGTGGAGTCATTTAAAGCAGGTGATGCGCAAAGATTTGTCAATATTCTGCTACTGTCAAAAAAAATACATACAAACACATATGTTTTTTAAGTTATTACAAACATGGCACACTATGATCCTCCAACTACTTCTTGTCTTCTTCGTGGATTGCGCCAATGGCGATATCTGGTTGTTGATCATGTGATTCATGCGATGCGAAAAAAGTGTTTCCTTTGCAGTTTTGTGAAATAAACCAACTTCAACATTTTATCCAAAAACAACAGTATTTTTGAAATTGGTGTGTTCCCACTAAGCAAACTTATTTTCAAATTGTACAATTATATGGTCAATGGAAACCCAGCTATTGAACCTAAAAATAAAGGCCGAGCTACCATGGAATTTGGATAAGAGCTTATCTATGTATTAGAAATGTCAGCACACTCACTACGAGTGTAAAAAAAAAACTGCTGTTCACAGATTCTTTCTATCCAATCACACTGAACTTGGAGTAGGCAGTGTAAGAACAATTGGTTCACTTTCTCTAAACTGGTAGACATCACCCAGAATACATACAGGTACCATTCCAGCTAAGTGTTGTTCTTTAAAACTTGACTTCATGAGAGCTGAATGCATACCGAACTGTGCATGATATATAATGTGGAAACCATGTACCCTTTTAATCCATGTCATACTCAGCTACTAACTAAGATGTTCTGCTACATAAAAATCTTACACAAAATACATTTAGGTTTCTTTGTTGCAAAATGTGGAAAAGTGTAGTGGTATGAATGCTTTTGAAAGTCATTATAAATGTACCTACCTAAAAGTCAAGATGAACATAAAATAAATTATTCCAATAGTTTACAATGCATGAGATTTTTTATTTATTTTTTTGCTTTTGTGTGTATGCATATGTTAATACCTTAAGAACAGATATGACAGATGCAGGGTAGCTGAGCCCCACCATATTGGAGGTGCGTCGGTACATCCTGTTTGGATGAGATAAAGACATCAAATACAGAGCCTTGCTGAGAGTAAATATCTTAAGAAAACACAGTGCCCCTAAACCACGGCTTGGGACGTTGCCCCACCACGACTAAACCTTCAACTCAATCGCAACTCAGACCGAAAGAGTGATAAAAGAAACAGTATTTGCAAATGAATGAATATTGCTGCAGGTTTTTCCATATGAAAAAAAACAGGCTTTTAGTACTAGGAGTATTGTTTAATGATCAAAAATGACAAAAAAAGGTGTGTAGTTTTCCATGAAATTAGCAATGACATTCAGTAAAAAGCTGTGTAGTCCAGTAAGTCAAACTTTTGTTCATTATTATAAGATATGATGTAGTTCCATCAAACCAATACAACTGACATAATATTTTAATCTCAAAAAGTTAAATCCCATTAAAAATTTAAATAAATACCAACAAATTAGACTGCAACACATAGTTTCCCCTTTGTTACATTTATTCTCCCCTTTCCCACCGTTATAGAAACAGTGGGAGAAAGTAAATGAAGAATGATTACAGCTTGCATGGTTTTGCATGTTACTGTGTGATGAAGCTCCACGTTGGAACGAGAGCTGGTTGTTGTGTTGCTATTCGCCAGGTTTGCCAAGGCTTTAATAATGCATCATTGTCTAAGGTGTTGCTGCACTGTGCAATAGCTGCAGACATATCAAAAACAACACTTTTCAAAGATAAAAGGTTTCATACTTCATAGTAATCATACTGTACAAGAAGTACAAATGTCCTAGGACGTCCTCATAGTTAACTCCCATAACACTTTAATTGTCAAACACCGAACACTAAAAACATTCTGCCCAAATTATGTGTCAAGAACAGAATTCCAAAAACTCCCAAAGGGACCAAGAACAGAATGATACCATTTGGTGTTTGAAGTCCTGGGAGAAAGGAAACATTTCTCTGTTCTTGCATAATGTTCATAGTCTTTTAGTCTCCCTGTGTTCTATTGGGTCTAGTCCCTTCAAATGCTGCTACCAATAGTAAACATCTTCGGTACATGGTTCTAATTGGTTTCATTCAGCATCTTCTCACACTTACTATGGGATTTTCTGCTTTATTTGCGCCTCCTGTGTACATGAAGACTGAGTTTTCAGTGTGCGTGTGTATCTGTCTGTCTCACCTTGTCCAGACCGTTTCCAATAAACTTAAAAACACAAGCTTAAGAAATGATATGACTACGAGAAAATAAGTGAAAAAGCATCTTTTTAGCTCTGTTTTAACCATGCTTGGGATGTTACTTTAGCTTATAAGTACTAATACTTTTGCTGAATTTTCAAATTGAATTCTAGTGAGGATGTAGACGAGTCAAACCTTGAGGAAACTGTATCAGTTTAAAAAATATATTCTTTGTAATATACCTCAATCCTTTTCAATATTCTTGTGTTTTCCTGGTTATTTATGTTGGCCTTTTTTTTTCATTAGTTTGACTATTCACTTTTTTTGCAGCTGGCTGCAAAAAAAGTAGCCTGGCTGACATTTGGATTCTGCTCCATTGCTATATATGAGGTGACATAAGTAAAAAAAATAAATAAATAAAAAAATAGCAAATCTTTACAACAAGCAGGTGTAAAGGTATTTTTTTTCTAAACAACATTGCTCATATCTCAGAATGTATGACAAATTTTAAATAGAAGCATGTAAATTCATAATAAAATTAACATACAGAGCAGACTGACTGATTAGCATAAAGCCAATAAAGCTTTACTACTCAAAATCAAATAGTTTTCTCATGTAAATTTCACCTACAGTTACAAAGTGCATGAATTATGTCCTTACTCATGTTTTATGCAGAGCCAAATTAAAGATGTTGATAGAATTTCTTTACCTCCCTCCAGGCAGCTTTTGTCTGGGCTCACAAGTGATAGATTTGCAGCTCCAAGTGACTGCCCATGTAAATTATTTATGATCTGCAATTGCATGGTTATTTGAGGTTGTGAAAATGCTTTATTACATCTTGCAAACTTTACCTCTCGACAAAAATTCCAGCCTGCACGGCGTGAACGATGCTCCGGAAACGGGGCTTTTCTTCATTTCGCCGGAGCATTAGGCCCATCTGCCTGGTGAAGGTGGAGGCCAGCCAGTCTCGCACCTCTGAAGGCACAGACTCTGACTGGATGTCACTGAGCTCATCTTCCGTGTCCACCAATCGCCTGGATGAAGAGATGGAAGTATAAGACGGAAAGGATTTTTAAAAGAAAAAAGATCAGCTATATGAAGATGAAAGGTGAGAGATTCACTGTGGATAAAACATAAGTCCTAGACCTGTCAATCAAATATATGACCTGTTATGTCATAAATCCAAAACATCACAGAAACCTCATAAGGCTTCATACAAATCCTATTGGCTGACATAATTCTCCATAGCTTTACTAATGTGTCCAGGATCAAAAGCAAAGCCTGTTTACGTTCAGAAAAAGCATTCACATCCCTCTGATAACGATGGTACTACATGAACCCTGCACTTTATAGTTCATCATCCTTTCTCCTGGACTGGAGTCAGCCCATCGCTGACCCTAATCTGTTTGAATCTAGATGATGAGAGGTTTACATAATTCCCAAAGCCTGGTCAAAGCTCATATTTTGAACTGTCACTCAACTATTGAGATTTATAGGCCAAGTTTATTTTCTAACTTCAATTATATCTAAAAAAGATTTATAAACATACAGCCAAATTTGCTTTGCTGTCAGTCATTTAAATATAAGGTCTTGTTAAAAGTACATACCAGCTGCCCACGTTAACCATGCAGAGATTCGGTGGCGCAAGAATTGGAAAACAAAAAAAAAAAAAAGTAACAAAAAACTTTAACAACATATGATAGACAGACAAACATGCTCACAGCTCCAAAATTCCTAAATACTACTGAATGCTATGTCTGGTGAACAACAAAGTCTTAGTTTCCACTTAGTTTGAGTTATTTTATTGTAATAATAACAAAAATAGAACATTAATGAGAAGAAAAAAATAAAATACATAAATAAATTATAGATAAAAATTATGAGAAAACGAAATGAAGAAACTCTAACCACAGTGAAAAGCAAAATATTTCAAGTCAGTTTTTAATTGCAGGTTTAGTTTTGCAGGTTTTGGTAATGAGAAGTTCATTTTTGTTGTTATTAAAGAATTAAGCATAACAAAACTCAGTCTCTTCTACAATATCACTGCTTTTCTTACCTTGTCTCCTCAATGTAAACCGATTCGAGCACCGATGCTGCGTACTCCAGGTTTTTCTTGAGGTCAGCAAGGGAAGCTTCTCCTCTCTCCAGTTGCTTCACCAGACATCGTAATCTAAAACAGAGATCCAGCAGTCACTGAATAAATGGGATTATACTTCTGTTTTACTGACATGACAAATTAATTGTAACTGATATTGGATTAATCTTGTTTGGGGTCTCTGCACCAAGAAATTCTTTGCCTTGTCAAAATACAGCTTTCTTCTCTTCTCTGTTGAAAAAAGTAAAACACAATAAAATCTATAAAAAATGTGACAATGTGGCCACCTATACTGGTCACTTTACTCTTAATTATCATCTACATGAATGCCACTAAAGATGACTACATCCATACTCAAGCATGGATTTGAGTGAAACTGCGAAAGTGAAATGGACAATAAATGTTGCCACAAAAATTAAATCTAGCATAGTTTTTCTTATTCTTTTTAATTTTTATTATCTTGCCCTACTGAGCATGTATTTAAGTCTGTGAATTTATGAATTTTAATATTTTAAAGTATTGTGCACCTGGTCATTAATCATGTCAATAACTAACTATTAACATTGTGTTTGACAAGAAAGCAAACTCACCTCACTGTAACCAACCCTACCTAATTGTGTACATATAAAGTAGACTAATTAAACTGTATCTCATTCTCTTTTAAAAGGAATGGCTCTACGATCTGTGTCTAGAATAACTCATTTTGTTTCTTCTATGATGGCTGCTACTTTAATAAGTTCAGGTGGTTTTACTCTGAATGAAATAAAGTTCTTAAGCAATGTGGATAGTATAGCCAGTATGTCAAACAAAAGCTTCTGACACTGTGACAAGCTCTATTTGTAAAAATACCTGAAAAACTAGGTCAGTGTCACTGATTTTACCCGCATCTGCTTTGCCTCCAAATTAGCATATTTTAAGGACTGAACTAGTTATTTAAAAATCTATTTTTCTGAAAAATAGTTTTGATATTCAAGCTAAAAAGCATTCAGTGTTAATGTTCAGTTAAATTTCAGTTAAACTGCAGGATATTTTATTATTTCCTTGTGAAAATTGATTCAGTGCAGGAGACTTTGAAGCCTGTAACCATATTTCTACACCTGTGTTACAATCAAAACCTTAAATGTGTTTTTTTCCATTTGTACTGGAATGTTATGTTAGAGACCACACTATACATACCACATACATTATATATACACACACTCACACCCGTACACGCGCACACATATTTATATATGCATATATAAAAAGTGTCACTTTTTACACTTTTTTACAGTAAAAAAGTGTGGTGTAAAAAAAGTGTTGCTTCGCTCTCAGCTCACAGATAATAACAGATATCTGTTATTATCTGTGTCATTTAATTAATTGCTTTTTTTTTAGTTCTATTCATGATTTAATGTTTATGCTACACATAAGCATTATGTCAAAAACACTGTTTGATTTTTATTAGTGAAAAATGCTATATAAATAAAACATATAAAAAAGCAAAATTATATAGAAACCAATAAAAATATCAAATATAAGCTTGTCTGTACAATAGTAATATGTCTGGCATAACAAACATTATTCTTATATTCAATGCCAAAAATAGAATTAAAAGTGGTCGCTTCAATTAGCACACTGTCACCTCTTGCTGTACACCACCCGTTGTTCTGTAGGTAGTGAATGAATGCCCAGAGAGGTTACAGTTGATGATGAATTATTAAAAGGAGCTGCGGGTGATTTCCGATGCATTCATTGATCACTTACATTCCCTCAGAGCACCTGCCCACTCTCACTACCAACCAAGAAATAACAACAACTTGAGGAGTAGGAGGTCTTAAAACCTTATCTGAGTTTAAATACCATCTCTGCTCATCTAGGATATTCTGGAAAAAGAAAACATAACATGTATTGAATATCACAAGAACTGTTTACTATTTAAATGTCGAAAAAAAGAGAATACTGTCGTCGAAATACCATTGAAACAAAAGACTGTTAACTTTGATGGGTGTGTTACATTATCTTTCAAATTGCAGAAAGACCGAAATATATCTAAATATGTTAATTTGCTCATAAACAGCAGCTCTATGCAAAGATTGTTTTAACTTATCATAGGCAAGTGAATATAAAACTGTAACACTACAATTGTTGTGCTTATTAGTTGGATGCCACTAATGATGGCTATTAAGAACAGCTGTGTTCTAGTAATGTTCACTCCTTGTGTAGAAAAAGAGAAAATGCAATATTACATCTTCTTGTACAAATCGCATAATGCCACAAAATGAATAATTTGTTGTGTGACTTGTCAATTTGTTTTGACTTTCTATCTTGAAGGAGCGGTTGTTTGAAAGGTAATATTGAAAAAAATAAATTGTCTCTCTCACAACAGCCTGGACAGGATGTCCAACCAATTATTTGTTCAAGGGAATTATTATTCAGTAGGCTATAGGCATCCAGGGAAGCTTGCTAGTGAGTGATTGCTTTTTGTGAGAGAACAAAACAGAAAAAGAAATGTTTTGTACTGTAGATTGAAGGCCAAACAATGATATTTGACAGAACAATTAAATAAATAAACTTGGTGAAGGAAGTACTCTGTTAAAACATGATTAAAATAACAGAGGCAGCAGTGAGGAGCTTAGCTCCAGGATTGTCAATAAATGACAATGCCAACAAAACAAAATCAGCCCATTTCACCTGCTGCTGTTGCCAATGGAGGCAATGTACTGCACTAATACTACAGGTCAGGGCCAAAGTAACTCTTGGGCAAAAAGCCATTTGAAATATTCAGTGCCTGAAAAAAAATTGTCATTGCCCAGCAGAAATTCAGCTTTTCTTTGGCTTAACACTTGAACTGAATTAGATTTTTTCAATTAAACCCACCAAACAGCTCAGTGTCCAATCCCCACATGTTTTCACTTTATTTCAAGCTTTTACATAAAATGTAGCTTTAAGTATGAAGATCTATCTTCAGGGTTAGACGTAACCTTATATACAGAGCAATTTTACTAATTCTGGACATTAGTAAGTCTGCCCAGGAAAGCTCAGTGAATTAGTATATCATTAATAACGCAATTTATTTCAGAAATTAAATTCAAAGAAGGGAAACTCGGTGTCTTGTGGATTTGTGGTTATTTTGGTAATTTGATTTTCCTTTTAGAAAACACTATTAAAAAGTAAAACAAGTAGCTATTTTTTTTTCTTTTTGTAAGAAACTGAGAATCAATGTTGAATTGTGTTGTTACTCTACGAGATGAATTTGATGAGATTTTCATTTCATTATGAATTATTCTTCAATAGTTTCTAAATCCTGTGACAAAGAGTCAAAATCAATGCTTAAATGTTACTGTGCTCATTTTGTATTAAAAAGGCTTTTGTTATGTTTCAAATTTCTGAGAAACTCAATTTTGACTTTTCATCGGCTATAAACCACAAAAATAAAAAATAAGAGAAGTAATTCCAACTTGTTGATGATATTCTATTTGACAATTTAGTTGTATTTGAGTATTTGTGCATGTCAACCATTAGCTAAGGACTATTGTCACTTCATGTCAAACCGCCCTTACTATGCAGGAGTGATACTTAATAGTCAAACAGTGGAGAGAATTATCAGAGCAAATACTTGTGAATACAAAATTAACATTCAGTTTATGTACAGGTTTGTTGATGGAAATTAACAAACCTGTTAATTAACTATTGCTCATACGTATAGATGAGAAATAGTTGGCAGAAGTAATGAAATGCGGATATTGGATACTGTCTTCTATTGAATTCTGAGAAAATGTTGCAGGCTAAGTATTACACTAGTTTTTGTTATTTATTGTCTTAAAATATTGCTCAAACTTTCTCTAAGGAGATAAAATTAAGTTACATATCATTGGCTATGTAACTTAAAGAAAACATGTAGCCAGAATGTTCATCGCTCATCAGCCAGAATAATATGGTGTCATCTGCAGAGATAGAAAATTATAAGCATGGACAGATTACCGGTATTGCGGCACAAGATTTTTAAATGGTTGACGTTTTTAAACCTAAAATATTTTTTGTCACATTTTTTGACTGTATGTAGCATAGAATAAGTTCTCACCAGCTACTGCACATTGTCTGAAAGAAGGCTAGTACACCATTTTCTTTCATAAAAGAAAGAGAAATTTATAGGTTGGTAACATTCAAGGTTTGTTGAAACTAAAGAGCTCCACCCATCCTATTCGAGCAATCAATGGTTTGATTGCTCAAATAGGAAAACGGTCGGTAGTAGGGATGAAGATTTGACCTTTTAATGAATAAACAGATTAACTTACAAGAACTCAGAGACAAACAGCAAATAAAATCCGAGTGGGAATAATTCAGAGATTGAAGTGAATAAACAAAAAGAAAATACCATTAATAGCAGGAAGGATTGATGGCGACTGAAAAGAACCAGAGAACCTTGGGAGGAGTGATTGCTTCAAGTGAAACAGGTGAGTCAAACAACCACAAACGACAAACTATGTTTGAACACCGAAGTAAACAGACAAGAATTCACTGAAAAATAAAATAGCAAAAACTTAAACAACCTTCAACTCATGCTAAATGTTTTCAAACTATAGTTTTCATCTCTGCAGACTCACTCTGATACTAATTAAACAGCCTGCATCACCTTTTTTAAGATGCTCACCTATAATGCAAAATTAACTTTTTGCACATTTTTATAATTCCATTTGGGTCTCAACTACTTCTAATAACCATCCAACTGCTTAAAAACTCACCCATCCGTTTTCTGGCTGAGTGATTGACACATTCACAATCGGAGGGCGTTGCCCTGTTACCTAGCAAGCCCAGCCAAACCCATTCCTTCACCTGGCAACTCAAGCAGAGCTTAAGCTAGCTTTGGTTAGCTGTTTTAAAGCAGCTGTAGGTATTTTATTAAAAAGAAATATGCAAAGTCATGTCTCAAATTTTCTTGTCAAATATGTTCACTTTGAGTTTTTGCTCAGGTTGTGCAGAGCAAATAAAGAACATTAGCCTCTACCTGTCAGCCTACAGATAGGATTTGTGTTCCTTTGAAAAGATAAAGAGAGAAGAGATTAAAGTTGGAATTCAAATCAAGAGTATTTTCTGCTCAGTACACACTGCTTCCAGTCATTTGCCCTAAGCTAACCTTGTCACACAAAAGTATGGAAAAGAGAAAAATGACTGCAGTTTGCTGCTGCTTGGAAACGGAGGATCTCGACAACGCTCAAACTTTTGTCAACGCCACTGACAACCGGATGAGAGCATGAAATTAAATGAAGGCAAAATAAAGGGTGGAAGGCAGCACCAGTATCTTCCTTCATTTAAGAATTACTTTGTACCTTATTTTTTAGAAAGTGCTTGCTGTGCCATTCTGACTTGCATAAAAAATGAGCTAATTTCTGCTTTGAGAAACTGTAGCAACAGGCACAGCCTGCTTTCTATTCAGAACAAAGGACAGGGGAATAAATGAGACTGGATTGAGCAATGGGGGAATGAGAGCAGCGCCAGGATGCAAAAATTGGTAGTCGGCTGTGTTCCAATGACATTCTAGCCTCCATGGTGAGTAATCAATGGCCTTGGGTCAATGTAATCACCCAGGGAGATTTGGGTGTTTTCAGGAAACACACACACAGGTTTTGGGCTGATAAGCAGAATAAGGCCTGTTAAAACATGATGACTCAAGTTAAGCTAAGACAGCCTCCACGTATTCAGGAGCATCTGATCTATTGTCATTTGTGACCGCAGCAGTAAAAATAAATAAATTAATTAAAAATCAGGCTGCATATACAGCTTTACGAGGCAAACAGAGGTAAAGGAGAAATTACAGACATTGTGAATAACAGCACTGGTGTCAAGCAAATAACAAAAACTAGTGTAATACTTAGCCTGCAACATTTTCTCAGAATTCAATAGAAGACAGTTTTCCATTAGTCCTGTTTATTAGGTAATTGATATTCTTTGACAACATGCAAGCCTGGTAATGAAGTAATTATCTGTTATTGATACATAAATTACTATGATTAATTATATTATTTGTATATTCTGATTTTAAGTAAATTAGGTGGCGAAATATTATTTTTTTTCCAAGAAGACAATTAAATTGTCCATTACTTTCACAATGTAAAACTTAAACCTTTAGGATTGCACTTTCTGCAAAGCTGCTTTGCGTTGTTTTGAGTTGTTTTATTGTGAGAGTATGGCTAGGAATTATCTACTAACGTTTATTGTTGTGTGATAATTTGCCAGATAATTCTTAATTAATTTGTTTGTTTCATTAAATAGTAAGTCTAAGCACATGTTTAAGTGAAGCCCTGCAAAAACAAATTCAAAAAGGGGATGACAGGGCTTGTTTACACTTCTGTTCCTAGACTTATTTAAAAGCAGAAATTGGGAACTCCGACTAGAACAAAGTAAAAGCAGAGCCAGGTAAAAACACAAATGAATGAAGAGTTAAGGTTCTCTTTTTGGCTATTGAGTGATTTTTTATTACTTCTTTCCACTGGTGTTGACTGGAATGATGGCAGTGACGTGGGCAAGCACTGGCATGATGGAACTAACTGATAGGATGCTCATAACTCTTTTTGCATGGCAGCAATTCTTGGTTGTCATGCAGAGACCAATAGAACTGTCAGTCCCTGCTGAATACATTTCAGGGGCTTTACAATCATATTTTAACTGTAGTTTTTGAGCAAAATTCTTTGAGTAGGCCACACATTTTTTAAAAGTATTTCTTTCAAAGCAACTAATGGAAATCTTCAGAAATTAAACCTGGTCACTTCAAATAAGATTCTGACCATTGCTGCAGCTATTAACTATATAAGTCAACACTGAGTCACAAGGTTGGTTACATTAACAAAAGTAGATTGGAAAGCTATAAAAAAAAACATTGCAAAAATAAATAGAAACACCTACTTAGTTTATATGACATACAATATCTAAAAATGATTCATTCTAAAATTTTAATGGAGTTTCATCTATAAAAAATGTCAAATCACTTGATAAAGTTTTTTATTATTTTTATGAGATTATTTTTATATTTTGGCAATGCATACGGTTAATGAAATTAAAAACATTGTATTGGAAAGAACAGTCATTCTTTTCAAAATATAGAAACAAAATCTCCTTTCTTGTGATCATAAAATTTTCAGATAAGTTCACTTTGCTTGTCTGTATCTATGAAAAAGGTTAGTAAAGAAGAATGTCAGAAAAATTATTGCTTATTATTCAGTGACAAATATTTATTTTATGGTTTAAAAAAACAGGTGGGTAGAGCATCCATAAATTCTGGTCAAGTAAGAATAGCAATTCTTCAACATATTTTTACTCAAGTAAAGCTGGAAGAAGCCATAAAAAGAAATACTGAATTAGGAGTAAAAAACTATTTTGCCATAATGCTTATCAAGTATTAAGTAACTGACCACAACAGTTACTTAATATATGTAATTATATAAAAAATAAAACATGTTCAAATTGGTATTTTAAAGGTTAAAATAAAAAAAATGAATGAAAATAAATACATATTGTTTTTACAACATAGAACTTTTGAATCAAATACTTATAGTAGGTAATATTTACTTATGTTAAAACACATTTTATGTTTGAAATGGTTAGGAGAATTTTCAGTCTTTGCACCAAATCAGCCCTTTTTAAAGTTTTTAGATGAATATTTTTAGCTACTGGTTGTGGTGATTGTGTTCCTTGTGCATATAGACTGATTTTAGGTCATTTTTACATTTTGCTGTTGTTCCCTGTTGATTTCTTGTATTGTGTGTTTTGATGTATTTTTTAAAACTGTACAACTATTTGGGCACAGTACACAGTACATCCAGCACATCCAATGACAAAACTGACATATTATCAATTGAAATCCGTATCACACAGCAGGTTGAGCAGAAAGAAAAACATTAGAACAGTGAGGCTTTTGTACAAACAAGAAGTCTGAACTCAACATAAGCTGCAAGCGTGTCCGTTTCAGGTGTATGTTTTGTTGCAAAAGTTTTTTTTCTTCATTTAGGGAAGTAACGTAAAGGTGGGTAGAGTAGCCAGAAATTGTATTCTAGTAAAACAAGCTTTACTTTGAAATATTATTACTCAAGTAAAAGTAAAAAAGCACAGCTTCAAAAAGCTTACTCAAGTAGGCTAATTGTAAAGGAGTAAATGTAAGTAGGAAGTACCCACGTCTGGTTATAAATACTTTAGTGATTGACACAGTAACCAGCGAGCGGTTTTAATCTTTTAAAATTCCTTCTCCTTTTGTGTGCTGATAGGAAATGTTGGCTAAATGGGTAAACACCATTTGCTTTATCCACAGTGACTGTCTGTGGTTATTTTGTCAAGAGTGAGAACGGTCACAGCAGGTATGTTCAGCATGCTTTAATTCTACTAAAACCTTTCAATAAACTTACAAGTGTTGCTACAGTGCACGACAACACTCCCCAAGCAATTTTGGTAACTCCTTCAAAAATTTTCTAATATCATTCTAAACAAAGCCTTTCCTGTGGGAGTTTGCAAATGACAGATGTGACAAGAATGGCGTGGGACAGAAGAAACCTTAAAAAAGATCAGTAGCTGGCTGAATGCAGCCCACTCATGTCAAAGTCTGCCAATCAAATCTGCAAGATGAAGTAAAATATTCTCTGTTATACCATAAGCAATGAAAATAAAGTGGTTGCATTTGTGTGTGTGGAAGAATGAGACAGTTCTTTGGGTAAAATATATATTTCAAGCGGAATATCACAGGATGGGTATTTTTTAAATGAAACACAAAAATACTATGGTTACATGCCATGTCTATAAAACAGTACTGTAGGTGCAAAGAGAGATTACACATGTTTTCTAAATACCTTAATATATCCACTAGTTATTGATGCAGTCTTTGCTACAAAAAACAAACTAAAGTAAGTTACTTTTTCTTTTAAAATCATAAATTTTAGACACAACAAAGACACAATAACGAGAAAGAAAGATAGCTTCAAATTTCTCCAGGACCAAGTTGTCTTTTTTGTTGGTAAAATATTTTGCCAACTCTGATCTGCAGTTCATAGGAAGGAAAATACGGCAAAAAAAAGCAAAACAAAAATAAAATGAAACAAGACGATAGAACAGGAGATTTTAAAAGGAATATTTGAAGATCTAAGCAGAACCAAGAGAGTTGGCAGAGCAAAAATACTAAATTATTAATTCAACACAGAATGTTGAACCTTCTGGGATCTCTGTGACAAAGTAAATGCAATTGTGCTAAATATCTATACTCGTGGAGCTAGAGCTTTAAGAAAATGGGTTTCAGTAAATTCAGGCAGGCACACAATGAATTAGCATAAGGCAAAGTTATGAAGCATTAAGCAGAAACACACAGAGGGTCCTTGATTTACTAACAGCCTAGTCATCATAATAAGAGGCTGAGTTTTCATATGTCACATAAAGTTTTATTGTCATTCTTATCTCTTTATGCATTCCCAGTGCAGCCTATGAATATTAATTCATGCACGAGCTGAGACATGCAGATATGATTTAGTTTGCTCTCGTAATAATAGAGTAGAGTCCGGACTGGCAAATATCTTATTTGAAACAGAAAAAAAAAAAAAAAAAAACTGAAAAAACTCTAATGCTCTATTTAAGCAAATCAAAAACAATCAGTGAAGCTAATTATCTAAGATTCCTTTCCCACCCAAATGCAACTGCACCACAGAGTTAAATATTCACCAGAACATGGGTTGTCTCTGCAGAGTTTTGGCGAGGGCTTCATGGATGCATCAAGAACAAACTACATTCTTTATTACATCTGAAGGAGAGTAAGAGTTCCCAAACTGCTTTAAGCATGCATCTCCCATGTTAAAATTGTGGCTAGTCATTTTCCTGGTGGCAACATATCTGGGTTGCAACCTGGTATAACTGTGATTATTTAACCATGACATTCACACACCATTGTGTAAATTTAAATGAGGAGCCACACCCAAAATGGACCGTCAGGGCTTCAAGTACTTCAAAAGAACACTCATAACAACATTGTTTCTATGAACATCGTATCCCACCACTGCTATGTCTGCCACCAAATTAATCTCATCAAGCAGTTGAAATGAAAAACATATGGTTCTCCAAGACAATGAACATAACCCCATGATCAGACCCACTGCATATAGAGATTGGAATATGCTGGGCTTCTTAAAATTAGAAAAACAACTGGGGAGAAGAAATCACACCTCCAAATTGCATTTAGGGTGAGTGATTACAGACAATTGTAATTGTGTCTGACTATACCTCGAAAATACCTCCAATCCAAAAACGTACCTGTCACATTGTTGTAGAGAAGTACTATTGTTGCATTAAACAAGGATGATGAGGAGGAGAGGAAAAAGGAGGAAGCACATGCAGAAAGACATCAGGGTAAAGGATAAAATTAACTTTAAATGCAATTCAACTCAAGCAGAATAATTTTGGATTGTCCGGAATATCCTGGACTTTAGGAGACAAAATTAGAGACCTTTTAGGCAATGTTGACATGGTGAAATAGTTCAGTTACAAACTGAGATTGCTTGTAGAGCCAGCACCAGAATAGAATTTTGACAATTGCTGTTAATAGCAAAAATACAAAAGACAAACTGTGGATCAAACAAAACAGAAAGGTTCAATAATTCTGCCCAGCATTTTATACTTCATTCATGAATAATATCGTATCAAAGTTGCTAACACAAAAGCTGTTAATATTGAATTTGCAAAGTGCATTAAAATTTTGTGCAACAATAGCTGTTCATGTGGAAGCATTTAACTGTCAAGTGTTCGGAGCATGCAAGCTTGTGTTTGTTTTCAAGAGGCACAAAAGAAGAGCTGTTCTAAATCCAAAATACATTTCATTTAATCCCTGTGTGCAATTTGAAAATTCTGCGAAATAATTTGTTCTTGAGGGAAATAAAAACAAACAGCTTAACAAAGTGCTTTCATTCTGCTTGCACGCAGTTTTACATGATTGACAGTAAGTACTATGTCAGAGACAAAATTTGCAAACCTCTATTTACATGTGCATCAGTTTAACGTCATATTTGTTTTGATCGGTGAGATCTACAGTAATTGTGAGGATGCACACTGACAAAATTTTACTAGTAGACTTTGAGTAGAGTTGTCAAATGGCCACTTGTGGAATAAAATTAAATAATTATTACTGATAATTATTACTAGTGATCTTCACATTGATTTCCATGGAAACTAGTGGGCACAATTAGTTTCCATGAATGCAACTTCTATAAATGACAACCCCAACATGGAATTTGAAAAAAGCGACATGGCTAATTTAAATGTTAGTCCATGATTTGCACCATTAATTAGCAAATTACTTTTAATAAATGGTAGACTGGGAGACGAGGTTAAACAAAAGCAAACAAACTTAGACTAAATGTGTGAGCTTGCAGCAACGTAAACATCACAGCGGGTTTACATAATTAGGAATCTAATGGGCTCAGTTATGACATTACATCAGTGGCTTATCACCTTGAACATCATGGGTGGGAGTATAAAAACAAGTTCTTTTTTAACTACATATAGAAAGACAAATGCCTGACAAGCTTACACAGATTTTCAAAAAGTGATTTTTAGCTGAAAGGAACAGTAGCAAGTTTCCATGTTTTCATGCATGTTGATATAATTTCACAATATAAGAAGGGTGTAGCTACACCGCGACCCCAATGACTTTACATTGAAATCACACTTCTATAACCATCACTGGCATGTTTCAAGAAACGGATAATATCTTCCAAAATTTGTCCTTCTTTTCTGTCAGTTATTAAAATATTGACTAGTACCTTGAGACGTATGGGATATCAATATCAATAATACCCAGTACACACTATGTGTATAGTAGACACAGTAAAACCTTAATAGTAACTCCTGTTGAATCTTGTGGAATATGCCAGACTGCATGATTTCCTGCTGCAGCAGAATTATGTTTGAAAAATCCAACAGAGAATTCAGTCCAATAGTGAAAGGGAAACAAGTTACAAGTACTGACTCTTTCACTAGTCAGACTCAAAGTAGGGAAATGGAGGATGAGCAAATGGGGACAGCTGTTGAAGAGCTCATGGTTGGCCAAAACTGGACAACAATAAGACATCTGTTGCAGTAGCAGCAACACTGCATGATTTTCCCGGAAGATTTTATCACATTACAAGAAGATCCTTTCAGTGCTTCATGTTGGGTAGGAACGGCTGTCAATAAGATATGTACCAGTATTTCATGTGTCACCCTGGAACAACCTACAAGAGTTGTCTTTTTGACATTTTTTTCTCAGTAGCCTGGTCATTGGGTTGGCAGCTAGGGTCTTTGAACTCAATTTCTCATACACTACAACAGGCAAGAAGAAACAAGCTCCCTAAAACACCTCAAGACTTTTGATATATGTTATTGGATTGAACAATTAAACAATTTAAAATGCTGTGCAAGTGGAAAGGGATTTTTTTTTCCACTAGAATACTCTGAAAATTTTGGACAAAATTCTAAGTCTTGTAATTAGGTTGGGGTGTTGGCCAGTGTATTTTATCTGCTTATTCAGTGTTTCCATGTTCAAAACAAGCTCATTAAATGCCAGTAATTCAATTACAACTTCAATTACAATAATCTAATAAAATAAAACAAGATTTTCAAAGCCCATTGAAATACCATGTGAGATGAGTCATGCCATTAGGAGATTAAAAAGACTTTGCTTCTCTGTCTGCAACAAATACACACAATCACACTCCTGCATTAAGCATACAGACAACATGTAATGAAAAACTAACGGCAGTGATCGAAATCAGCAATTCATTTCAAAGATATGTCTTATGACTTAATGGGACTTCATTTTTGGATGGCTATACAGTGTGAATGATGTTTTTTTTTTCTTTTGCATCTGCTTTTTAATTCATTTTAGTATAATTACTTAACTAATTATACTAAGTTTAGCTACTTCGATTATATTGAACAGAAAATTATATTAAAAAAAAAAAAAAAAAAGATACTGAGCAACTACCAGAGACATTGTGAGACATTGAAAATCAAAAATATTCCTTATTGATTTGCCTAAAAGCTATTGAATGATTAAAACACCGTGGCATCTGACAGGTCAAAAATAGAACATACTCACTTTTGACTACAATCTACATGATCTGCAACACTTTAAGCATCCTCAAAGCCTAAGAGTATAATAGGATCAGATTAAGACACTGTAATAGTTTTGCTTCACAAAGGTTTCAAATGTTATTTTTAGCCCAGCACTGATTAGCCGCCACTACAAACCCTAACACACTGATCAGCTAATGCTTTAACATAGGCCTCTAACGCTAATGTAGTTCATTTAAGATTTTAGGCTGTGTAAGTATTAATGTAGCTTGACTATGGTGTGTGAGAGGCTTCTATTAAAAACCTTCGAAAACAAACATTTAAGAAAAATAATCACTGTTAAGATGGCGCAACTGATCATATGATAAGGAGAACAAATACCAAACTTCACCTGAAACCAGATCTTTCTATGTGGACCTTAGATAAAGTACTGTAAAGTACAGGGCATTTACTATTAGTCCCAATGACATACTCTTCTGTTTTTACCACCAGCTGGTGGTATACTAAGTATACTGGAGTTGCAGATGGCACACTTATAAAAAATTTCCCATCAGCTTCTTTGGAATTCATTTGGTCCTCAACTTCCTCAGGTACCACAGACGTTTCTGTGCTTTCCCAACAGCTGAGGAGATGTTACTGCTCCAAGTCAGGTATTCCAAAATTGTTGCTCCCAGGTATTTAAAGTTAGTAACTCCATCCAGAGTTTGGAGTGGTTTTGTCTGTTTCTTGGTACTTGTTTACCCCCAGAGGGTTCCAGCATGGAAAATGTTGCACAAACGGTGCGACTGACTTTCAGTGTCCTTTAACGGATGACTGGAATGTTTGTCAGCATCTCATAGGGGACCACGAAGTCTTGAGAAAAGGGGTTGGGAAGGTTTTTGCTTGCATAACAGTTTTAAATGGGAATAGTGGACATGGCTTGTGGAACTCTAACTTGTGCACACATCCAGTCAAAGTATAACGTCTTTAATTCAACTTATTGCATATTTCTTTAAGTTCTTAAAAACTGAGAGTAATTGAAATATATAACCTATACCACCATGTTACTTTGACAAAGAAAACAAGTATTTCAGTCTTTAGAAATTGGATTAAAAGTGTAGCACTGCACTCTAGAACTGACAGTTGTGTTATTGTTGGACAGATATTTATATCACTGTCAGCCTTGTAAAGATGACTTAGATTTATTTTAAAACAAAGAATAGGAAAAGGGAAAAAATAAATAGAAAAAGGTAATGACAACACCACTATCCTTCCTATTCTCCTCGTCACACTCACTCAAACACATAGCTATACAAATAGATCAATAAAGCCTACAAAGTGGTGCTCTGTGGTGAATGAGACCATCACTGGTCTGTCCTTCAAATAGGGAACAAACAAGGACATCAGAATGCACTTTGCTTGGCGATGCGCCTCTTCACACAATGGACTGGCATGGAAAGGCCTTGTTACTGCATATTTTATTTGGGTTGAACAGCATTTTAAAAAATGGGCATTGTAGCATTTTACACCAATCGTTGTCACACAGATATATGACTAGCAAAGTGAGGTAATGCAACAAGGATGAACTGTAGGACATTCTAACAATTTAGTACTGAGGTAATTTAAAAGTGGATCAAACACATTATTGGATTAACATTGAAGATTACTTCAGAAGTTTTTTTTCCTCTTTCCAATATAAATATTACTTACCATAATTTTTACTTAATTTTGATTGATTGATTTAAATTTTATGTGTAGTTTATACCATACTACTTTATTTCTAGGGTATTTATAATACAACATAGCAGTACACCAAAGTCTTTTACAAATATATATATAAACAAATAATACTACAACTTGTAGTGAAAATTTTAATCTCTTTCCTCCAACTCTGAGTGACAATAAGCAAGTTCTAAGAACACAAATCGGTATTTTCTGATTACCTTTATGTTTTTTTTTTTGTTTTTTTTTTTCAGTTAACAAGCACATAAAAAATGTTTTTGGACTTCTACCAGCTCAGTCTCTCTGACTCAGCAAACAATTTATTACAAACTGGGAAGAAGCAGTCTGACCTAATGAATCTGTGTTTCTGCTGATGCTGCAGACAGGATCAAAGCAGAACTTGGCTTCAACAAAAAGAATCCACACACCCAACTTCCATGAAAGTACTCTTCAGTAAATTAGATATAATAGAGACATGATGAATGTCTATACATGTTTTTGGACAAAAACTAAATATGAGAAATAAGAAAACAAAGTTCACCAACATTTTTTTTTTAAATAAACTTTTACAGTTCTCCACTTATTCCTAGCAACACTTATTTTCCAAACCTTTTAGCATCTTTTTGATACCTTGGAGTCTTAGTGACTCACTATTTGCAGGTTGTAGGTGAGTATACAGTATATGAGACGCTTCACATTACACTGCCTTGCTACCAGAAATAATCTACTTTAGGAATCCAAGCACCTGTTGTGTCTGTAGAAAGGGCATGGAGTTTGCATTAACAACAAGTAAACAAGATAGAGAGCTCCATACTAACAGATGGTGTACATGCACTATCTTTTAAGATTCAGTTTGAGTGTCATCTCCTGTGTAAGTGGCTGACATGTTTTCAACCATGTTCAATAATATGAACAACAGAAGCCTAAAAAATATTGTTGAGCAGATATTAAAAAACAACAAAAACTTTTTTATTTCTGTAGTTTATATTTTATAACTCATATTCTGTTATTTCAACATATTGTGTTTTATTTTGATCAACAAATTCATGTAATACTGAACTTGTATGTATCTTAGTGAGGGTAAGATTTTGTATTAGTCATACTAATTTTATTAAGTATCAATAATTTTGCCTAAATTTAGTCTGCATCATCCTAGCTGAAAAAACCCCAAATACTCATGTGTTACTGTTTGACTGAACGCATATTAATCTAACCGAAACATCATAATTGACAGGGTAAGTCTGGCAAACACACTATTAATTTCTTCCATACATTATCAAGAATTAGTACCCATTTGATTAATATCTCCTTATCAAATCATGAATTAACTGTGATTAGCTCCATTCTCTGAACAGCTCAATTTCCCTAGTTACACTTTGGCTACATTACTGCTATACTTGCAAAATCACAATGTCACTCAAACATAATGTGTGACAATATTAAGTAGGGCAAAACAAATAAACAAAAAAACACAAACACATATACAGAAATAAAAATACAAGACCAAAAACAAACGCACTTATCACTCAGCTAAGGTAGCACATGTTCAGTCAGTGGGATGAGCTGTGGTGGAAATGAAGTGAATGGCTGTTTAATGGTTATCGAGTTGTGCTCTGGTAATCAAGCTTGGCAGGCAAAAGGTAAAGCAGCAGAATTGCTTTACTTTTGTCAAAACTTTAATATATATATTTCTGTGGAAACTAGCTACCACTACCTTTTTTCGCTCCCATGCTCTTTAACCGACAGTAGAATTCTTATGTGTATATTGCCAGATGGACAAATGTTAACTTTCCATTAAATGTTTTATTCTTTTCTTGTCCTTCAAACTTTGGCTTTTAAACGTGGTCCTATTTAAGAGTTGGGGTAATTAAAAATATGTTGCTTTTCAATTGTGTCCCTGCCATCAATTTACTTGGTACATATAAACAACCAAACAAAAAAAAGAAATATCAATAAAAGGCAATTTGAGTAGCTGAAGTATTCTGATTAAGCAATTTGAAAATGACTCTTCAAATATTTAATAGCTGATATGGTGACTACATAACAACCAATATTTTTCATTATGAGTTTGACATTTGAAAATAACGTCAAACAAAACTCAGCAAAAGTCAACCTATCCCTTTAAGTCTTCTTGAAACAGCATGTCTCCATCAAACACCATGGTAACCAAAATTAGTATTCCATTTGACTCAATTACGCTTCATTATGTTCAGCAGGAACAAGAAGAGAGGAGAAGATTGTTAAGCTCCTGGGAGACTCTTCTTCCTCCTCGTTCCTTTTCTTATTTTCGTTTCCCAGAGCGTCATTCATTTATCTGAGATTGCTGAACTGGGAAAGGAGGTCTCAGCTAGACGCAGCCATTATAATGAGAGGCTTTGCTAATGAAGCACATGCTGTGATAAACTTATCAATAAACTGTTTTTCTAGCATCTGCTTACAGCTACATACAGTTACTTTTTAACTGTTTGTATGGACCATATTTGCACTACATTTTACAATTAGTAAAGTGTAGCAAAAATATATTTTTTTTTAATAAAAAGTGATTGAATCCAATTTGATTTACACCAACTGTAATTCAACACGAATTAATGTTATTCTTCAACATATGATTTAATGTGATTCTATAAATTATGGTCAGATAGTCCAATTTCAATAGGATTCATGCTTTACAACTAAATATAAACAATTATTAAATTATTCATGCAAAAACTAAAATATAAAAAAAATATTGGTAGAACCACTTCATTAAATTACAATTTATTGTATAACATACCATAACATGAAATAAGGTGTTTCTTCAGAAAAACTTTATCAACATGATCTGGCTGAATTCAACTGTGCTAAATCAGTGAGATCTTAAAAGCTCTTTACAGTAACAACTTTCACAAAGCAGTCCACCCACAAAAACAATGCTCTTGCTGAGCTCTCTCTGGCTGTTTATAAATCACAGATCAAGCTGGTGATATCCTGCACACATGTTAGTTTTCAGAACTTCTCTTGTGACCAAAAAAGGCATAGAGAGGAACTCGGCAGCACTTATGCAGAAAACTAATGCTGGACATGCTACAAGGTAGTATAAATTAATTGTGTCTAGCATCCTGAGTCCATTGATCTGCTCTGTCTCTTTGCACTTCAGTGCAACCTTTCCAAGGTATGTAAATAGAAAGACATTTTTGCTGAGTGATTTTAGAAAAACCTCCATGTTATGAAATAGTTACAAGTCTAGGACTGAAGTGCAATGAGAATGAATAAACAAAACTCACTAAAGTGCAAACACTTCCTCAATATGTGTTAATGTCATTCTGTTGTGGAGTCATTCCAAACATAGACAAACCCAGTCTAGTCTAGTCTATCCAGCTACTGGGAAAAAACTAAATTCATAACTTACATCTCAGCAACATCGTCCTATTAAAATAGTTGGATCTGGCAACATTGAATCACATAATAATAAATCTGTGAAATATTGTTCAGCACAGTCAGGGTTCACTTTTGCCTATAATCCTGCAGCTTCAGATCCCACAAACTGTTTGTAATCACTACAAAACGTTCTCAAGCCAGGAAGTCAACTCCAACATCACTCAGCCAGTAAGGGGTTGTGATTACCTTGCTTGAAGGCTTAGATCTGTGAAAAACAGTAAATTTATTCTAACCTTTCACGTCAGACAGCGAGACACATTGGCAAGGTGAAAGGCATATAAATCTTGGCCTTAGGTGTCATGTAAAAGAGACCAATGTTAATTTAGCTGCACTCGCTGCTATTTTCATCTCAAACAAAATGCTGCCAATGAGGAAAAATAATACCAAACCCCACCAGAATTGCCATCATACGAGCTAGATAAGATTTAAATAACAAATGTAAATTTTCTCTTTCATCAAGGTTTACTGGATTTCACAGATACATACAAGAACCAATGCATCTAGATTTCATTCAAAAACTGCATCTAATAATAGCTGCTCTAGTGATGTACTCATGTCATACACATGTATGACATGGTTAGTTATCTTGGTTATTTACTGCCTACCCAAAAAGGATTACACTGTGATACAATCTCACCCACACATGTCTTTTAGTTCACTTTAAAGGATATCAGTTTACACCGACTAATCATAACATTAGGTGAAGTGGTTAAAATTATTGGTTCATAAATGCATCTTGGACATAGTAGATATTTAGTAAGAAAGTTGATGTGTTACAGGCAGGAAAATGGGCAAAGCACTTCTAAAACAGCAACTCGTGAGTTTCTGATCTTGAGTGATGAAAAGTGGTCCAAAGAAGAAAAAGTGTTAACCTGGCAACTTAGTCATGTGCAGCCAAGGCTTATGGGTAGTTAAGGCTGACCTGTATGAGCTAATCCAACGGGAACTTTAGCTAAAAAACTAATGGTTCTGAGGGAGTATAATGTACATTATAGTTTACAGAGTTATTCTAGATCCATCTTGGTACTCCTGGTGATCCCTGTCCAACACCAAAAAAAACAAACAATTGATAAATCAGACAATCAGGATTGGACAAAACAGCAACCATGCTGTTGTTTGAAGAATCATGTTTATTTAAATACCATGGATGACCTGGCGCTTGTGTGTCATGGAACAGATAATACCAGGCTGAACTATGAAAAGCCAGCAAGCCTACAGAGGCTCTGTGATGTTGTGCAGACAAGCCTATGCCAGGAAACCTTACAACTAATATCTTGATTCCAGATATCACTGCATTTATTTTCTAGAGAAGATGTTTAGAGGAGTTTATGTCTTGAATAGTTGGGCTCTGTTAGCGCCTAAAGAAAAACCAACACCATAACACAGGTGGCCATAATGTTATGCCTCATCAGTGTACTTATAATAAAACCCAAAAGTAAGATTACAACACCACTGAGTTTGTTTGTGAGGGTATCAATATGTCATGTTTTCTCTTTAACCCAGCAATGAATTATTTGTTTACGTCTCCAGTCTTTGACTCAATTGAAACTATCTCAGAAAGTCAACATATGTAAGATTTTACTGAAGTAAACTTTGTGTTCAAGCTATTAGGTCTCAGTCTGCAAGAATGTGATTGTATAACAGTGACCTACTGGGCTCAGTTTATTTTCTGGAGAGGATGTTTAGTCAAGCATGTCCAGGGGTGCATTGAAAAAAATTGACACAAAGCAGATTTCTAAGTGCTTTACTGGAAGGATTTCCTGCCTTGTTCTACGGATAGCATCACAGAAGATACTGGTATGTTTATTCACGCGCAAAGTCACTAATGGAAAATTAATTCATGCTTCATAAAATTTTACCAGGTTTGATGTATATTTATGATGTAACAGTAGCATAAAGACATGACAGTATGTGTTATTTTACAATGTCTGATCTTTTACCATTTATTGTTTACATAGAACTGAAGCAGACATCTAGCTCAATTATTTGCTGAACTTTGATTTGTCTGCAAGTGGAGCCTGAATAATTAAATATAATGCAACCATAAATATTTGGAAATGAAAAGTTCCTTAAAAGCAGGTAGAAATCAATGTCATGAATTTATTTTATTTTTTTTATCTTTTTGCTTTTCCATGAAGAAGCAATTTTTAAGATATAATTTTGAACACTGCATCAGCTATTCAACCATACTATAGATCAGGTTTATAACTTCTACAAGGCTCAAAATTATTGTGCTAGTTGGATATAAATAAGGTTGTTGCTGAATGGGAGTGGAGGAGTGACAGCAGATAACTGCAGGGCATCGCACATGAGTAAACACATTCGGCAAACACTGGAGAAAGCACATGGTCCCTATTCATATTATCACATAGTAACCCTTTTTCACCCTTCCTAAAAATATGCAGACACTAGCAAATAGCTGCACATCTCTGCTCGTCTCGCACTTGACCAAACAGCCAGCAGGGACAAGGGTAGAGGTGGGATGCTTAGTGGAAGTGTGGATATAAACAACCAGATTAAACGGGACAATCTGCGACAAAAATCTACAATAGTATTTGCTGCAGGCAGCATGAAGAGGGAAGCCTGGTGAGCTGGCACCATAAAAACGAGTGATGTTTGTATAAACTTATCTTCGCTATAGACTCAACTCAGAATAAAAGGATATCATTTAAGATTTGTAATCCATCTTCAGAATAGCAATACACTTAGCTCTGTAATGTCTTAGAGAGAAAGGTAACCGGGGAAAAATAATCAATGTAGAAGCCCTTTATTGTAAAATGAAAAGGCAGCTCTTACATTAACACGTGACATCTTTATTACCTTTGTTTAACAACTGTTGAATACCGAGTCAGAATAAAAATTCCAACCGAATCCCAACAACATTTCTGATAATCAAAGTTGAAGATGTTGCACATTTTTATGAAATATTCAAATATCTACATTTGGAAATGTATATGTGCATTACACGTAGTGAAAAAATAAGTTGCTTAACAGTTTCCGAGCTGAATTTAACTCAGTTGTAAGAGACATTTAAGCTCAGAATGTCAATTTTCTTCAATTAATTACTTTTTTTTAGTATTTAAATTAGCAATGTTTGTTTACACTGTCCAGAGTAATATGACTATATCTGATAGAACTGTGAAGTTTCTAAGCAACCTCAAACTATACAGCATTACTGGATTAAAAGTTTAAAAATTGAAATGTGGTATGAATTTGAAAAATCAATTATTATTGATGTAATAATAATTTGGAAATAAGGCTTGATGTGAAGCCTTATTTCCAAATGACTGATTAAACAACAACCTCCTACTCCCTGCCAAAACAAAAAAAAAAAAAACAAAAACAAAAAAGCAATGCAAAATTTAAGTTCTACAGCATCTACAGTATCTGACGGTGAATGAGTATTCAGAATATAATCTGGACTGAGTTAAGGTTTACCCCTTTTTAGTGAAGGAGTTTAAACTTGGATTTATGAAATTCAGGGGTATTTTCACACACACAAAAAAAGAAGGGTTTTAAGTATGAAAATATTGAGGTACTGTCCTTTGGAACAGAACATTGACTCATCAAAACTACTTTTAAGACTGGATTTCTTTGTGTCACCTCTTCGTGACATTAACTGAGACCTGTGATTGATGCCATCCTGTGTTGTAGCTTTATGTATAGATTATGTCTAATGCTTTCCAAACTTTTAAATTCACTAAATAAGATGGATCACATTAGACATACTTTAACACATAAAAATAAAAACATAAAAACATTTGTATAATCCAGGTTTTTAGACTTCATCCATGGTGCAAGAGGTTCAATTTGATCATATCTGAAATGATGATGAAGACACTTTGAAGAGACTTGGTGAAACCAAATAAAACTGAGATGTTTGTATGTATAACACTACAGTGTATAAAAATAAATTTTTACTTCGTCATAGTGATATTTTTTATTACCTATGTCTATTTATTCTGTGATAGTATACTGCTGAATAATCTTTCATGAATCAAAATAAACACAAAAAGTTTACAGAAATGTATTTACTGTCAGTATGACACACTGACTCCACTTTTCCTGACTCAGTTGCTTTTGAAATACCTTCAGAAATAATGCAACAGTGTTCAGCTTAGAAAGGACTATGGAACAAAAGAGGGAGCTTGGTCATTTTTTCCAGGTAACATTTGTACATCAAAAGGCCAACTTCTTGTATGCATTCACATTTTTTTTAAAAAGATAGGCGCCTTTGAAGATCTACAATGATTAGAAAACTGATGGAGTGCAAACTGAGCTAACTCTGGTGGTTACCTGAGAGAAAAAATGAGCACCTGATGTGGAGAAGCACAGTGGGGGATAAAGAGAGGAAGAAGAAACAAGATTGGTAGAGAAGAATGTAATTAGCCCAAGCTTGGAGATTGCTTGAGTCAGGTAATTACCACTCTAATCATCAGGTAGTTGGGAAGAACAGGAGATTGGGTGACAGGAGTGAGGAGAAAAATAATGATCATCCTGAGAGATGAAAACATTTTTGATGAAACATTCTTGAGTAAATTCAATGCTGGTAATGTCTGAATATGAGACCAATAGCTTTCAGTTGAGTTTAGTGAATAAATGAACAATGTCTGACAATAGTTTGATTTTATGAAAAGCAAATCTCTCAACTACTACCCCTGCCTTAATTCTGGTTAACATGACGTATATTTGAAACATGAGTAATGAGATCTGTTTCACATGTCATCGGTCAACCTTTATTTATGATTCATTATCTGAACACCACCATCATTGTTATTGTCTCTTTGGAAAAACTGGTTTACTTTTTGAGAAATAATTGTATTTGTTGCAACCACTAATCCAAACATAAAGCCAATGAAAGCATTCCCCGAATGAATCATCTTCAGCAGAGTGCTCAATAGCTGGTTCCTGACCGATGACTCTGAACCACAGGAAAAAGCACAGAAAGGCTCGTGTTAATGGCATTTAATTGGATGTTCTTGAATAGAAGCCAATGACTGGGTTTTCTACCCAATTACTGACATTAACTAAAGAGCTGAATTGTCTCTTGTGACTCTAGGTTTGACAGTGTCTGTCTTTCGCTCCACTGTTCTTGATCTTTATTTGCTCCGATGCATTATTTCCTTACAATTCTCCAGTATTTCCGTTTTAAGAATGGGATTGTTTTGGTGCTATCAGTTTTGTGAACTACCTACTGCATGTGTTGTATTTAGGAGCAAAATTGCATCAGTAGGTAACAGGATTATGCTCAATCTCACATTTTTAGTCCACAAAAAAGTCATTGCAGTTTCACCAGCTCAACTCAGCTTTTACAATTCAGTGTAATGAGTTGACACTAAACTTATTGATGCTTGATAATGTCACCACACAATCATAACAGAATTCATGACATTACAGATTTATCCAGGATAGTTATTAGAGAAAAATGAGTCAACATTACAAGATTCCCATAGTTGAGATTTTTGTTGCACAGTTTCCAACCCTCCTTTATCCTATTCTACTGCTCTTCCGAGCTGTGAATTTTTTTATTTTTATTTTTCGCTGACAGTGCTACTTATGTGGATTCTTGCAGTTGCCGTAAAAAGATATCCGATAGCTGCTGGGATAAAGAAGTAAATTTCCTAAATCAAAGAAATTAGCAGATGTTTCCAAGGAATATGATGTAAATAGCAGAAAAAGAGGAAAAGAAGTTAGATTTGAGAGTTTTCTTAAAATAAAAAACCTTGCAAAAGATATCACATAAAGTTGTGATGGTTGCAATGTGATGAACTGTGAAAAAGTTTCTGTGGTATGAATACCTCAGCAAATAACTTTAGATGAAAACATTCAACCTGCTTTCCACCTTCGGCTGATTACTTGTTTAAACATTTCTAAGGATGTCTAAATCACCATATGTCTTTGCTATCACTGCCAGCTGCATAAACGTGAAGTCTTGCACTAGCAACAGTAACTAAGTGAGGCGGGACTTAAAAACCTGTCTATTTCTGGGGAGAAAAAAAAAACAGAAGAAACAACAAAAGCATGTGATTCAGAATTAAAAACCTGCATAAAACCAGCTTTATATTAGAGACAGCAGTACAGCAGAAAACATGAAACTCTACATGTAATTCATATTTTGGCTTTTTGACAACAGAGTAGGTCAAACAACCTAAAGCAGATGCTTTTGGTTTTTCCAAGCCTTGTAACCCCTTCTGTACACATACACAAGGACACCCCCACAGAAACAGTCTTCTCCCATTGCTGCATGCCTCCCTCTGTGAAAAGGGCCATCTCCATCTCCATCTGCAAGTGCGAGGGGCTGTCCTGGTGTGTCAGTAATGACAATGTCCCAGTGTTCCTCTCTGCCAATTAGCCTAGCCGTAATTACACAGACACATATGGAGCTGCCAATCACCCAGCTCCTCTGCAGAAGGTACTCC
Source organism: Girardinus metallicus (assembly GCA_903067095.1). NCBI lineage: Eukaryota > Metazoa > Chordata > Actinopteri > Cyprinodontiformes > Poeciliidae > Girardinus > Girardinus metallicus. Next base: position 61,462 of record CAEGAE010036845.1, read on the forward strand.
CCCGCCCACAAAAGAGCGAGAGACACAGAAAGACGAAGATAGGAAGAGCAAACGGGTTCCCAACAGCTGCTTCTGTAGTGCTCTGGAAAAACTCACACTGTTTCAATAAGTAGGAAGAGGAGGGTTCAGTTCAAGTACTCCGACTGTGTGGCAATCCAACGGTTTGCATGAAAAATACAGTGAAACCATATTAGAGACATCCTTCCTTGTCATAGGTTTTAAGCTGAGCTCTGTTTTATGGATTAGTTTCAATTTTCCTTTGGGTGTTATTGCAATCCTAAAAAAGAACAGGACTTTTATGGTATACCCCCAAATAAAATTAAGTGCATACAGTTGGCTTCAAAAGTCTGGACTTGGATCAAGATTTGATTACTTCATTTCATCTTAAGCTGTATGTGTAGGCTCATTTTCATACTGGAAGCTAAAAATCCATTCCAGTCTTTTGTAGTCTCTAATGAGTTTTCATCCAAAGATCGCCCAACTCCATCCATCTTCCCATGGACTATTACCAACTTGTTAGTCATCGCTATAAAAAGAGCATTCCCGCCACATGATTCAGCAATTATCAAGTTTCACAGTAAAATGCATATGTTCAAAATGATTACATTAATGTTCAGGTTATAATTCATCATCAATTATAACTTGACACTGAAGAGCTGTATGAGATTTTTGAGGGTTAGCATGCTGTTGCATAATCTAAGGCAGCTTTAAACTCAAATAACTTTATGTCTGTCTGGTCTTTGTAGTGCTTTTAATTTGTGTAAGATCTCTAACAAGTCAATGTATTATCTATAGTATACCTGTGTTTCTAAAAGCTGTTAGTTGCACTGGATAGCATGTAGGAAAATTAGAGTAAAAGGGTTTGAATACAAATCCAGATTTTTATGTCACAACTTTTCACTAGTTTGTCTTGATCTATAACATAAAATCCCAATAGAGTACAGGGAAAGTTTTGAGAATGGCAAGAAAAGACTGAAAAAGGTTTAAGAGCTACGAATAAAGTTTAAGTGGTATACTCTTGCAAAACAAAACATATCAGTGTTTGGTTTATGAGTCATTGCTTATTCATGGACTTGAACAATGTTTGTGTCAATATGAAAGTTTTAGTGTTAATATGTATTTTATCCATTAAAATGACATGTTACAAAAGATCTGCAAAGACTTTTCAATAAATGAAAAAACCTCAAGCAATGCTTAAATCTAGATTATTCCTTTATCCTTTGTCATTAATTAATTTCTACCTTCAACCTAGTAAATAAATTAAATCATATTCCACTTTAATGGAAGCTTGATTTCCCCAGAGTATCTCCAACAGAACACAACAAATGAAAGATTCATAATGAGGAAGATAACATCTTCACTTGTCATTCATCAACCTTTCAAGTGCTGCGTGTTGTTTATACAGTAAAGCATGTCACCATAATTTCTATCCATTAAGGAGCTAGTTATCTGGCAATAACAACAAGCTGACCCATCAAAACGAAACACTCAGAGAGTGAATGAAAGAGTAGTTGTCAGTTTATTCACATGACAAGGCTTTACTCTTTCAGCTGCTAGCTGTCAGCAGCTGAGCATCTCTGGGAATGTATGCGGATGAATGGAGGCTAGAATAATAACTAAAGCAATAATAATAATAAACACTTTTATTAAGCTACACTTATAAGACGGCTAAAAAATGCTCAACAGGAAATTAAACTATAATTAATGAATAAAGAAGGCAATATGGTGGTAGTAGGTTCATGAGATCCGGTGATGCAAGTGGGAAGAGGAAAGACTTATTGTGAAAGATCAAGCAAAAAGGAAAAATTGGGCCAAGACGATGGGCAGGAAGAAGAAATCTGAGCGGGAAGGAGGCGAAGGGGGAGAACGCCGAACCCCACTTGCAAACCTTACCTCTGGGACGTCTTCTTATATTTGCGCCTGCCAAAGAAAACAAACAGGGGACATAGTGAAGCATCAGACAAAACAAAGATCGGAAACATGCAAACCGCTCAACATCAACTGATTCATTTTTAAAACATGCAAAAGACTTGAGAGAAAGGGGCATATTATGATCAAAGTAAGTAGTGCTGCCTGGTGTATTATTTTGTACTATCTTGCAATCTCATGCGAGTGTATCATAAAAGGTTTGGCTTTCTCACGTGAAAAAAGCTGCAAAAATTTCTTGCTCTGAAATAATCTTCAGTATGAACATCAGAGTAAAAACCCTAAGCTTATCTTTTCTATAATCAAAACAACAACACAAAGATAAATGGGGGATCAGGCTTGCAGATCATTTACTGGATACCATTATTGTAGTAAAATTGCAAATCTAGATTGAACAGATTTTAAAAATGCACAAAACAAACTTTACAATTAAGGTGTTTCTTCGTTAGATTTATGCTTCATCTCAGGTGCTCTAGGACCTAATAAAAGGGAACAAACATGCTAATGAATAGCTTGGCATTGTTCTGTGGACCAAAGTGGGCATAAACCAGAGACAGCGAGGGCAAGGGCTTTTTGAGAAGCAAGGGAATAAGAATATAGAACCATTTCCTAGTTAAAGGTAGTTTTTACAAAACTGTTTCCAGTCAGATTATGGTCCTGAGACCATAGTTGCCAATATTGTTAAAAAGATCAAGGTTCATAAGACTGCAGCCAACCTTCCACGGTGTGGATGCAATACCAAATGGAACCATGGAGTCAGTGGTAAAAGTGAATTCACCAAATTGCATGTTCACAAGCAAAGATGCTGGGACAATATTTATATCCATGATATAAACGTATTGCCACATTCGTTCTATTATTACAGGAGGAAAAATTAAGCTTTTAAATAAACTAAAAATTCTTGAGTGGAATTAACTTTTTATCAAATTTTAAACTTACCAGTATTTTTTTCATGTTAAAATTGATCTTGGTAAAGGTTTCCCTATTGTCAATAAATGGTGCTCCAATAATAGGAAGTGTAGAAAAGGGAAGTGTAGAAACCTTTACCACAAACTTTCTCTTTCTGGCCAGAGTCATGATATTTACTATTAAGCACACTAACTAATTTATCTTTCTTGGGACCTGTTATCAATGCTATATGCCCCTCCCCTTGCTTTCAATGAGACTATAATACCTTCTTGTTCAATAAGTATAACAGCATAGATCTGACAGCTTGGGCCCTAACAATTTAATCTATCAGGTTTTTATTGTTACTACACCAACAGAGAGTAATGGATGCAGTCATCTCAAGCTTTTCTTTTTAACCATTACAAAGCTAAGTCATAACGACACACTTTGGTTTGGAGTTGGTCCGTTGCATCTGGCTCTAGAACCTTTGAATCTGTGGATCAAACAAGTCTGACCAACTCTTTAACCGTGCTATCTTCATTTGTTCAATTGCATGAAATATTCAACAAAATTTATTATTGAAGCGAAGACTGATTTTACAGATGAGAGATGATGATATATTTTTGCAAGGTTAATGTTCTTTCAGAGATTGTTTAATTTTTTTACGTCTATTGTGAAGACATACCAGCAAATTTGTCCACATTTATAAATGGGCCTCTGTTGAATTTAGCATGCAGTGCATTCATAGCTTCCACCCAAAAGGCTGCAAATGCCTACAATCAGTAAAGCAGGTGTGGATTAAGAGAGGCGTAATGCTATGCAAATAAAATCTGAGCACATGTATACCACACACCTGCCACCCAGGACACCCAGCTGACTTTACCATCACAAACACTCATATTAACACACCAAAACTCATATCACTTTTCCTAACATTGGCCTAAAAACATGCACATCTCCACAAAATATTAACAGCATGGCTCTAGATGATTCGTATGCATACACTTACATATGTGCTCATGACAGTAGAGATATGGGTTAGAAGAAACTGGGAGGGTATTAGTATGAGGGGATATATTGGTTGAACCCACCACTGTTCTTAGGACTGCAGACATGGATTTAAATTCCAGTCAGGTAGTATTCACAGCACTTAACTTGATTTGTTTCCCAGTCATTTTCTGTCTTAACCTTTTAGCGCTTGGAGTGAAACTGCAAGCGAAGGAGGTTATCCTATCCCAGAGAAATTGTAAAAGCTCCCCTGTGGTGAAAAAGAAAGATAAATCAATCTTCTGTGGGCCATCAAGCAATTAAAATTAACACTAGATTAATTGTCACAGTCAGATGCGTGTCTCATTGACTGTTCAAAGAAAATTAGAAGCGAGAAGAGAAGGAGTTTTATACTGAGATATGAATGAGAAGGATATGAATCTAGAAGGGAAACTGCAACATTAATATTTAACCTGTCACCCCTTTTACTAAGCTTCCTCTCTGGTCATTAAGAAGGGCTTTCTTCAGCTTGTATCCCAACGTCCTAGCAAAAGTAAGGACATTGGGTAAGATTGGTCAGATAATTCCATAACATACTGTAATAACTGATAGAAATTTATGACTAAATTCCATATGACAGATTCTGAAAGACTGCTGTTCATGGTGTTTGATATTTTTTTTTGTTCAGATATTTTGTTTTAATCAAAACACAGTGAACATATTCTTAAGTTAAATGAAATGCCTACATTGAAAAATTATTGAACCTCTTGTTAAAGAGGTGTGGGGGTTTTTTGCCTCTTTTTGTTGTACATCGAGTCCTTGTCCAACCTTGCTTGTTACATCTGAGCTTGTTGCAAACGTTTAATATTATTGATGTTTCTGTAGATATGATCAAGTTTAGGAGAATAGTCCTTATCATTACCTTATTTATAAATGATATAAAGATCAACAAATGTCTCCCACATTTGAATGGTAAGTCTTTTCCATTTTGAAGCACAACTATGTTAAGTGTGTCATATCACAACTACAAATAGAAAAAGACATTAATTTTTAAATTATTTAATACATGTTTGGAAAATTCCCCAGGTTAATTTATTAACATATTTAAGACTTTTTCACATCTTTACCAGAGCTACACATAATTGTGGATGGAGGTTAATTATATATCGTTTTATGCTTCCATTAAGAAAAAAATTTATTGAATCTATCAGGAATCTTACTGGAAGATTTAAAAAAGAACAAAGTTTCACAATCTGTAAATGAAAGTGATGATTTGAGAAGCCAAGTCATTTGCTGGTGTTGGTCCACTGTGTTTTTCCAAGTCTGAAGTCAACACAGTGGTGTACCAGAAAACTTCAGTCCTTCACTATCTGATGATGATGATTATATAGATGAAGAGAAAGAGAAGATGGTCATGGTGATGACACCAGACCCAACAATGCAGCTATGGCTAATCAGGTACAAGAAAACAATTTGATTTCAGCAAAGTGATCGCCAATAACAATCATCCAGGATTTTCTTCCAACCACATTTCTTCCTTAAAGATGATGGTTTCCTACTTTTCCTCTGATTTTATTACAATCTGTTGGATGTTTTATAACCAAATTTTGTTAGTTTCTGTTAAATCCTTGGATGTTTTGTGTGCTTTATGCATTCCAATGAATTGGCCTTTCTTAAACAGACTAACATCCCTCCCACGACCACAGAATGTGTCTTTCAACATGGTTGAGAAACGAGAAGCTGCTCATTTCTCAACTATGTTGAGAAATGAGCAGCGATGTGGCCATTGGAAAAATAACTGCCCATGCAGTAATTATCCAACATGTTTACATTTCAAGGTTCGAACTAGATACCAGATACAGTGAAATTCTCCATCATAACATTACTGCAGTACAAGTGTTTTTTATATCTGTTCAGAGACAAAGTTGAGGTCAAATCCTATCGGTCCTGTGCAGCTGCAGTGTCACACACACACACATCCCTGTATTGCTACCAACTCCACAAGTTTTATGGTGGCTGAAGGAGAAAGGCCTCTTTACCCTGCAGTTATTATAAGATCATAATTTCATACCTGCCCATGCCTAATAAAAATAATAAAAAAAAAGATTTTGAAGGTATTCTAATCTATGAACTGTGTACACTTCAATTCAGCTGAGACCACAACACAGCTTATGCTTACCACTTATTGCCATTTTATGCTATATAAATGTACATCTGATGTATTTAAGTCACATATTACACTGTAAAAACATGTCTAACATGTAACTTAGATTCAGTATGTAACTTAAATTACATACTAAAATTCAAACAGTGAGGGTCGTTTTTCATTTAGAGTAATCTCTGAAATTCTTTTTTCTTTCATTGACTTAAAATAACATTAAGTTATTCAACTTTTAAGTGTAAATAAAATGAAGGAAAATATGCGATTTGTGTGTTTTATCCCATGAAGAGAAGACATTGTCAGGTTTTAGACAACTTCACTGAATGTGGAGCTGAGATCAAACTCTCTGAAGTAAATTCTCTACCTGTTTCTTTGTAGATGATTGGTGTGCCAGAGACTGTGCCAGAGATTGTGGTGTGATAGCAACACTCACACATAAATCACACAGCTGCCAAACAAATCTCCACGGATAAGCTGGCAGCGCATAAGCACGCCATCAAATACACACTGAAACCCACATCCACTCTCTATCACTCACATCATCACATGGGCAGTGAAACTTTCCCCGATCTCCACACTCAAACACACTGCATAATGCTCATCTCTCCCTGCTATGCACAACATGCGCTGCATGAAGTGTCAACATTTGTGGGGGTTGGCTCTCTTCATGAGATTAAAGGCTAATATTGTCTCTGACATGCAACAGGAGACCTTTGAGCAACAAGAATACTACAGTTAATATTGGATGGGGAGAAAAAATTAATAATAAAAAAAAAGCGTTGGCTCCCACTGCTTTCATCTGACTCACTAGCCATCAATTATCCAAAAAGACAGATGGTTGTGATGGGGACCGAATTGAAGAGACAATGAAATCATTCAGGAAAACTTAATGTGGCAGATGGTGACGACAGTGGGACTTACATCCTGGGCTTTTCGCATGAGGAAAGAAACTATTGTCAGTCATAGAGTGTGTGAAATACTGTAAAACTAAACCTTATAAGATCAACAGTCAAGTCAAATAACAGGAGTTAGCCATGAAAATCCCAAACAACTATCTCTATAGTCAAGTTTGTTTTTATAGCACATGTTGTAACAAGACAGTTCATAGTGGTTTATATGATAAAAACAAGACAATAACCAATTATCAAATAAGCAACAGATATAACACTTTGTCAAATGCCAACATCAAAGAATCAAGAATAATCACTATCAAATATACATCAAAAATATTAACCAATGTTCCAGCTGTTTTTAATTAAAGGCAACTCTAAACAGGTGGGGTTTTAGTCTTGATTTAAAGGAGCTCAGTGCTTCAGCTGTTTGTTTTTAAATACTAACATAATCACCACCCATGATGAAGAGAAAAAATTGATTTCTCTCAGATTTCCCATAATAACATTAGCCATTTCCTTTCACAAGCCAACCTTCCTCATAACAATGCCCTCTGTCCCCTGCTGAGTCAAAATGATGAAACAAGAAATGAATAATAAGGAAATTCACACTTAAGTTGCATGAAAAGTGCTTCTTGGCTCCCTTCTCAGGGGGAAAGGCCATAAAGGTGTTGATTGGTTGGCTGACTGGACTAAATATTAAAATAGTGCCTGTAAGGTTGTGAATCTTTTAGAAGTCTCAAAACTATTCTATTTGACCAAAATCACTAGATTCAATGGAAAATATGTTATACTTGCATTTTATAGCAAAACTTGCAACAGACGCATGGTATTCGAGTGGGAACAGACACAAAGGCTTCTTTCATCTCTTTCAACATACAAATAACTGTAGAAAGTCTCAAGCAACAAGTTACAGCAGAATATATTTAAAGAAAGAATTTTAAATTGTTGCTATATCCAATGAAGATTAAGATTTCTTATAACAAATGTTTACTTTGGCTTAGGTTCACTGATACTTATGAGCAGTGCCAATCTTTTCACTTTCATTACTTTGTTGATGAATAATTAGATATTCCTCTGATGAAGTGACCTCGTGCCATTTTTAGTTTTGTCTAAATAAGTTCATTTCTTTCATATTTACGTCATTGATCTTCTAACTAATTATGTTCTAATCGTCCTGGAATACAGGTGGAAACTCAAAAGAAAACTGTTCCCTAATCAGTGAGCAAAGTACCAGATTGGGATAGTAATAACACTCTTCAGTTTGGAAGCTATTGAAATAAGGGTAAAGTTATCTATTTTTGGTATCAGTTTCATCTCAAATCACCAAAAAGTGGAAGCATAATTCCTGCAGATGCATATTCAACACACTACAAAGTTCATGTGAATTATCAAATTTGCATCTGATTTAAAAAAGGGGCAGCAGAGACCCAAAGCAGATTTTTGTTTATATGATTGTAAATAATTTAGAGTTAAAAATAAAGTTAAAGGGAGCTTTAAATATAAAGGCTCAAACAAGGTAGGTGCTGCTAAGGCATGTTTTTGTATCATTTAGGGAGTATTTATAAGGACGTCCATTGAATATATGACATACAAGTGTACAGAGATACATTTGACTTGAAAACATCTCCGTGCCACAAAAAAAGCATGATATCCAATGACGTAATCTTGACACAGTGCTTACCAAAAATTACAATTTCTTTTAAAAAAGGGTTGACATTCACTTTAATCAATCTTTTATTCTTTCTCAAAGGGCTCTCATTTCCTTCTTGTCTAATAACAAAAACAATGCGCACAAATTTGCAACCGATAAAGCAACCTAAAACTTATCTGTTTTGTTAGTTTTCACGGGCAATCAAACATTAAAATCAATTAAAGCTTATCTTTTCTAATGACAGACAATTTCTGCATGCTTTATGAATATATATACAAAACTAGTGTAAGCTATGATAAAATAATCCAAATTTAGCTCAAATGCTCTTTTGCGTTCGGACTGTATATTGATAAAAAAAAAGGACAAAAAACTGAATATACTCACAGTCCACGGAGCCTGAGCCAAATCTTCTCTATTTGTTCCGGCTGTAGGTACTTCAGAGCAGTACTTTCAAACTCCTCGATCTCTTTTGTGGGGGACTCCATGTCAGAGAGAGTTCCAGATGAGACAGCAACAGATGAAGTTAAAAAAAATTACAAAAACAAAAAGTTAAATCCCTTCAAAAAAAATGAGCAAGGTAGATGCAATGCGTAGAAGAAGGCAGTAAGTGTTGTGAAAGCCAGAAGGTCACCAAGGCTCTCTTGTTTTAAATTTTCACGCAGCCCTGCAACAAACTGCCTGCCATTCTTCTCCTTTTCCTCTCCTGTAGTATGAGAGAGTATGTGGCCAAAACTCAATAACTCTGAGTGCAGCACAGCGCTCAACCAGCTGTGACAGTCGTAAAACAGCCCAACTGCAGCTTTGTTTTTACTCTCTCTCTCCCCGTCTCTCTCTGTTTCACGTTCACTTCTCTCTGGTGTGAGCAGAGGGGTCCTGGAGCCGTGCCATGCTCTCCCAGCAACAACGGGATGCAGACGGCAGGGCAGCGCAATCCGGGATTAAAGCACACTGCCGAGCTCTACTCATAAGTGGGAGGGAGGGAAAAACAGCTCGAGTCAAAGAGAGGGAGGAGCCAGACCAATAACGAGAACCCATGTTCAGTTTCACCCAGAGGAAAACCACAGGGGTGAGAGAGGAAAATGAATTAGGATACAAAGGAATGAGAGGGCAAGACCTTTGACTCAATAAAACACATTTTGTGGAAAAAGACTTAAAAACACAAGTAGAATTTTACCTTATTTTTTGACATTGCGTATTTTTTCCAGATTTTGAATGATAATGAAGCACAGAGAGAGAAACCTCTCTGGAGGAGTTGATCAATGTTGAAGGGATAAAAGCCATGGCTTCTAATCTTTAGCTCTGTATCTTTTTCTTATTCATCTAAAATGTAGATAATACATTTGCTCTACAACATATTAAAAGCCATGGCAAAGGGGATTAGATAGCATGCAGACAGTGCAGTGACACTGATTTTACAGAGATTACTTTGATCCATTGAGTGCATGTGGGACCATCTTATATTCAATCCCACCAAATACAAAACATAAGAACATGTCAAATACAATTCCCTCTTCCTCCTCTTGTTAATACACATATAGAGACACCGTGGTGTTTTCTACAAAAGCATGCATGCACATATTTCACTTGGAGAGACAGTATGGGAGGTAAGGTGCTGAGTTTAAATTTAGGTTGTTTTTTGAATATAAGTATTCATAATGACATATTAGCAACGGAAGCTGATTCACTAAAAGGAAGAGTAAAGTACAAGACAATTTGTATATTTTATTCCATATTATGATCAAATTAAACATCTTAATTTATTTATTAGGTTTATTTGATAGGGACAGACACTCATTAACATAGACAAACTGAACAAAACAGCAGTCCAGTTTTTGTGTCATAGTGCTTATAGCGTGAGTTATTTTGAAGGACTTGTCCCTATATGGGCTTTTAAAGCCAGTTGGTTGGTCCTCTCACCATCCCTTATGAAATACAAGCAAAACAACAGGTGTAAAAACCTTAACCCATGTTAAGACAACAATATTGTTAAAGTTTCTACATCACGTTTAGGGCTGAAACGATTCCTCGAGTGATTCGAGTACCTCGATTATTAAAATTCCTCGTGGAAAACTATCCTGCCTCGAAGCCTCGTTATATTATGTTTTATTATTTAGCGCACCGTGTTCCGGCCGGGACTTTATTTGCGTTCTCACTTCCGCCTGAGTTGTTGACGAAAGCTAAGTGTTAGCAGCATAACGTCCAGTTTTCAAGTTCGGCCTGGG